>JAIEZT010000025.1:0-7500 GCA_019594935.1 Periophthalmus modestus
GGGACAGTCCTTTTATAAACACACAGACAGACAAACGGGGACAGTCCTTTTTATAAACACACAGGGACAAACGGGGGGACAGTCCTTTATATAAACAGGGACAAACGGGGACAGTCCTTTATAAATACACAGGGACCAAACAGGGACAGTCCAAATGGGGACAGGGACCTTTTATAAACACACAGACGGGGACAAATGGGGACAGTCCTTTATAAACACACAGGGACAAACGGGGACAGTCCTTTTATAAACACACAGAGGGACAAATGGGGACAGTCCTTTTATAAACACACAGAGGGACAAATGGGGACAGTCCTTTTATAAACACACAGGGACAAACGGGGACAGTCCTTTTATAAACACACAAACAAACGGGGACAGTCCTTTTATAAACACACAGACAAACGGGGACAGTCCTTTTATAAATACACAGGGACAAATGGGGACAGTCCTTTTATAAACAAGGACAAACGGGGACAGTCCTTTTATAAACAAGGACAAACGGGGACAGTTCTTTTATAAACACACAGGGACAAACGGGGACAGTCCTTTTATAAACACACAGGGACAAACGGGGACAGTCCTTTTACAGATTCTAAACTACAGGCAAATGAATATTTTATAAAGAATTAATGAAGGCGTCATTAAGGAGGAGCTCTAATTAACCGACCCAAACAGCACCAGCAGCAGATGCAAAAACCCGATAAAACCAACAACTAATGAACCATTTACACGGCGGCCATTTTGTGACAGATGTTAAAACGTTTATGACTCAAAATGACGTCTCCAAACCAGCAGAGGGCGCCGCGTTTGTGAGGAGGACGGATTTTAAAGACTTAAAACTCACACAAACCATGTTCTAACACCACAAAATCAGACCCGGAGTGTTTGTTTCATTCACATGTTTGAGTCACTTTTTTATGAGTCTGTCACATCTACAAAGATCAAAATCCTCTGTTCCACCTTGTGATGTCATCAAGTGTAGTTTAAGTGAACAGCTCCTTTTACCTTTAGTTCAGTCGAGATAAGAGACTCCAGGACTGAAATGATCCAGATGATTCTAGTGAAGGTGGAGTTTAAAAACACAGTGGAGCACTTCCTGTATGACCACATGATGACATCACAAGGTGGAACAGAGTGTTTTCAGTTTGAGAGAAGAACTCAGCCTAAATCTGCAGGTTTGTTTTAAACGTGTGAGAATGAAACAAAACACAACTCCAGGTCTGATTGTGACGAGGAAACATGAGGTCAGAGGTCAGAGGTCAGGGGTCAGAGGTCAGGGGTCAGAGGTCAGGGGTCAGGGGTCAGGGGTCAGAGGTCAGAGGTCAGGGGCCTTTAACATCTGAATAAAACAGCAGTTCGTTTCTTTAAGTTCATGAGACAGATTCTCAAAGCAAAAACCAGCTCCACAAATCAATAAATAATTAAAAATCACCATAAAAATGACTTTATAAAAACGCAGATCTGAGCCGTGACCATCGCCATGACGACCTGACGACCTCATCCTCCTGCAGCTGATTGGTCCAAACGTTTGACCTTTAACCTGAGCCAATCACAGCGGGACGTGTCTGATGTTTATGTCTCATTCAATTATTGTAAATGTCACGAGACCAATTAAAGCTGCACTGTGGAGCCTTTCTGATCCCTCCATCTTTATCTGTCTGTCGTGTTTTTGTCCAGTTACAGTTGAGCTCGCCTCTCCACAGATGTGACCTGTGACTTGTCCTGATGATGTCACCAGGTCGTCGCCGTGGAGATTTAAGATGTGAAGCTTGATTTGGTTTGACTCGGTTTTTTCTCAGTTTTTCTCTGTTTTTTCTCTGTTTTTTCTCTGTTTTTTCTCTGTTTTTTCTCTGTTTTTTCTCTGTTTTTTCTCTGTTTTTTCTCTGTTTTTTCTCTGTTTTTTCTCTGTTTTTCTCTCAGTTTTTTTCTCAGCTTTTCTCTGTTTTTTCTCAGTGTTTTTCTCTGTTTTTTCTCAGTGTTTTTCTCAGTGTTTTTCTCAGTTTTTTTCTCTGAAACCTCGTGTGCTGCTCTTTGGAAACCGTCTCGTTCATAAAATGTGTAAATAAAGTTGTGGATTCTGAGCGTTGGCGTCGTCATGGAGACGTTACATAACGCCGAGGCGCCGGCTCTGTGCTGCGCCGGAGCTTTTCCACAAAAAGAGCCGTGTCTGTCGTCATGGCGACGGCGTGTTTACTCGCCGTTAGCGTCGGTTTGACTTTTGTCTCTTAATTACTCCCTTGTTATTTTCTGTTTCTTGTTCTGTGTTTGGTCAGTGAACTTTGTGACTCAAATAAACTGAAGTGTGTGTGGAGTCGACAGTTTTTATGTTGACCTTTTCGTGACCCCCGTGAGGAAGTTCACCTTTGACCTATGACCTATAATCAGTTTGTTCATTAACGTTCACTGTCCTGATCAAATAAATAAATAAATAAATACAAAACTTCTTCTGTAACTTCTATCGTCTTTGATCATAGACTGTTTATAGAAATGGACATGGCTAACCTGCTAGCGCCGCGCTACAAACAGGAAGTGATCATGGAGCACTTCCTGCTCCATTGACTCTGGCTCCAGTTCACTTTACATAGATAAACCCCCTGTCTGTCCCTGTCAGACTCATGTTGGTCTTAAATGTTCGTATTAACCCTCTACATGATCCTGGGGTTTTTATTTCACGTCTGTGTCTGTAAATCAACATATGAACATTAATAACAGACACATCAGGTCCTTCTGTCCCCGACGTCGCTCCTGTTAGCGTTAGCAACAGGTTTGATTGACAGTGTTGCTAAGCGCCCGATTGGCTCTTTGGTTGCTATGACACTCGAGGTCAGAATTCCAAATTTGGAATTTAGCTTCAGATTCTTCACAAACAGGTCGTCAGGCTGTGGCTTTAAATATTTCTCCTGGTAAATCACGGTTTAAACTCAGATTAAAACAAGTCCAGCTTTAAACTATAATAAAACATTTTCATAAAAGTGAAATGTTTCATAAAAGTGAAATGTTTCGTAGAAGTGAAAGTTTCGTGTTAAATCTCAGACTCACCTCGCTCGATGGCCGTCACCCCCATGGCGGGCGTTCCCAGTCCGGCTCGCCGTTCCCACTTCCCTTCGTCGGGATGGTAAACTTCCACGGAGGCGAGCGGCGTCTGCTGTCGGTCCATCCCCCCGAGCACCATGACCTGCCCCCCCTGCGTGACCACGGCCGACGCCCCCGCCCTCGGCGTGGGCAGGGCGGGCAGCGAGGTCCAGCTCTGGTGCCCGACGTCCAGCACCTCCACGGCGTCCAGAGGGACCCCCCCCTCCCCGCAGCCGCCCAGCACGTACAGCGCCCCCTGCAGCCGCACCGCCGCACAGTACACGCGCCGCTCCGACATCGGGGGGAGGGACGACCACGACAGGCACTTCACCGGGCTCACCGCCATCTCGGGGACCGGCATGTCTGTGGGGGCGGGGCCAGGGGGCGGGGCATCACAGGGTGCCCCTTAGCCTTAGTCCTGATGATGTCACAGGAGGGGAGGAGCCGAGCCTTAGTCCTGATGATGTCACGAGAGGGGAGGGCCCTAGCCTTAGTCCTGATGATGTCACGAGAGGGGAGGGGCCTAGCCTTAGTCCTGATGATGTCACGAGAGGGGAGGGGCCGAGCCTTAGTCCTGATGATGTCACGAGAGGGGAGGGGCCGAGCCTTAGTTCCGATGATGTCACGAGAGGGGAGGAGCCGAGCCTTAGTCCTGATGATGTCACGAGAGGGGAGGAGCCGAGCCTTTTACACAGAATAAGACGCCATGGCGGCGCAGGGAGGGCATCTGACACATTTATGTCTCACTGACGGGAGTTTGCCTAAAAAACTCCAGATTTGTGGGTTTTATTTTAGGTTTAGTGAAGCCGCTCACATTATTTCGGTGATTTGTCAAACTGTGAGTAAAAAGAAAAACGGGTTTGACTCGTTTTTGTTCCTTGAGTCAAAAATCGTGATAAAAATAAAAAATTTCTTCACAAAAAAATGTGAAACTAAAATTCCACTTTGTAAAATCCTCCTGCTCCTCAGATCCAGAAAGAGTCTGACCCTGATGATCCGAACGACGAGAACGAAGAGGTGAGAGAGGGTCAGCACTCCTCCGTCAGATCACTCTCTTTTCTCTCTTTTCTCTTTTTCTCTCTTCTCTTTTCTCTTTTCTTCTCTGGCTCGGTGCTTTATTCATTCACTTTGTCCCTGAAGACGGAGGAGAGTCTGAAAAACAGACAGAAAAAGAGAAAAAGAGAGATAAGTGAAGGTCTGGTTCACACGTGTCGTATTAAAGTCCCATATTCCTCTGACCTCTGACCTCTGACCTCTGACCTCTACTGTCTCCTCGTCTCAGACCTGGAGCTGTGTTTTGTTTCATTCACATGTTTAACACAAACCTGCAGATTTAGGCTGAGTTCTTCTCTCAAACTGAAAACACTCTGTTCCACCTTGTGATGTCATCATGTGGTGATACAGGAAGTGCTCCACTGTGTTTTTAAACTCCACCTTCACTAGAATCATCTGGATCATTTCAGCTGTAAAAGGAGCTGTTCACTCGACTCGTCTAACTGCTCAAACTCAACACACCACGGCCCGGGAGTCGAACCGGGAACCCTCCGGCTGTGAGGCGAGTGCTGCGCAGACTGTGACACCGTGTGACGGACGAGCGACGGAAGAAAGAAAACAAAAAAAAATGAAAGGACAAACTGATCATGATTCACGATTCACACAGAGGCTCCAGCTGTCTGAGAAAAGAGAGAGAGAGAAAGAAAGAGAAAGAAAGAAAGAAAGAAAGAGAAAAAGAGGGAATACTGCAGGAAAGAGAGGAGAGAGAAAGAGAGGGAGGGAGCGGGGAGAGAGAGAACTGATCATGATTCACGATTCACAGAGACTGAATCTGTCTGAGAAAAGAAAGAGAGAGAGAGAGAGAATACTGCAGGAGAGAGAGGGGAAGGGAGGGGGAGAGAGAGAGAGAATACTGTAGGAGAGAGACAGAGAGCGAGGGATGGCAGGGGGAGATAGAGAACTGATCATTATTCACGATTTACACTTGGATCTGTCTGAGAAAAGAAACAGAACAAGAAGAGAGAGAGACAGAGAGAGAGAGGGGAGGAGGAGAGAGGGAATACTGCAGGAAAGAGAGAGGAGGAGAGAGAGGGAGAGTGAAGAGAGAGAAACAGAATACTGCAGGAGAGAGAGGGGAAGGGAGGGGGGGAGAGAGAGAGAGAGAGAGAGAGAGAGAGAGAGAGAGAGGAGAGAGAGAGAGAGACGGCATCTGTGAGAGAAAAGAAACAACAGAGAGAGAGAAAGACTAGTGCAGGAGAGAGAGAGAGGGAGGAAGAGAAGAAGGGAACGAGAAAGAGAGGGAAGGAGGAGAGAGGGAGATGAAGGAGGAGAGCAAAAGACTGGAGGAAGATGGGAGATAATGTAAAGAGACAGAAGTAGGGGATGAAGTGTGAAGGATAGAAAAGAAATGTAAGAGAAAGAGAAGGAGGTGAAAATGAAACAAGAGAAAAAGAGAGAGACTGAAATGAGAAACACGACAAACGCCACGAGCGTAATACAGCCATCCTCCTCTCCTCCTCTCCTCCTCCTCTCCTCCTCTCCTCCTCTCCTCCTCCTCCTCTCCTCCTCTCATCTGTGTGTTTTATTCATCTCCTTGTCTTCTAAATCTCCATCTGTTTTTCTTCCTCTCTATTTTTTTGACTCTTCCCTCCTTTTCTTTTATTGTCTCTCATCCCCCTGCTCCTCCTCTCTCCTCTCTCTCTCTCTCTCTCTCTCTCTCTCTCTCTCTCTCTCTCTCTCTCTCTCTCTCTCTCTCTCTATGTTTTATTCATCCTTTTCCTTGTCTTCTTGTCCTCCTTCTGTTTTTCCTTCTCTCTTTTTCTGAGTTTGGTCTGAGACAAACTGAAGATTTGATCCTCGAGGCGACGAACGAGATGGAAACAAACAGGAAACAAACGAGAAAGAAACGACACGAAAAACGACAAGAAACGACACGAGGAACGACAAGAAACGACACGAGGAACGACACGAGGAACGACAAGAAACGACACGAGGAACGACACGAGCCTCCTCTTTAGTCCTGGTTTAGACCCGGTTTAGTTCCTCTTTAGACCTGTTTTAGTCCTGGTTTAGTTCCTCTTTAGTCCTGGTTTAGACCTGGTTTAGTTCTAGTTTCTGGTTTAGACCCGGAGTTTTCACTTTTTAAACGTCCTGATGTTCCTCTTTAGACCTGGTTTAGTCCTGGTTTAGTTCCTCTTTAGTCCTGTTTTAGTCCTGGTTTAGTTCCTCTTTAGACCTGTTTTAGTCCTGGTTTAGTTCCTCTTTAGACCCGGTTTAGTTCTAGTTTCAGGTTTAAACGTCCTGATGTTCCTCTTACATAAATCCCTCTAGAATCGGCTCCAAAAACAGAAACAAAACAAAACTCACTGAGGCTGGAGATAAAACTCGACAAACGAGAAAAACAAAATCACTGAATCAAAATCATCTGCAGCAAAGTCTCATGTTCAGATCATCGTTACATAAAGCTCCAGTCTCCAGTCACATCCAGCTCTGATTCATCTAGAGATCTGTCAGGGGCCTTTTCAAACCCTGCTCTCGACCTCTCGACCTCTCGACCTCTCGACCTCTTGACCTCTCGACCTCTCGACCTCTCGACCTCTTGACCTCTCGACCTCTTGACCTCTCGACCTCTCCTCGTTCCAGGCTCTTGTTGTTTTCGTTGTAATGACACAATCAGTGTAAAAATCAATAGAACACGCGGCGGCCATCTTGTAAATGTCACACAGAGACGAGGCCCTCTACAGGTCACTACAGGTCACTACTACAGGTCACCACAGCTCGTTATGTTCAGGAGATTATGTCCGCACACAAACAGAAGGATTAGCTCTGGGGATGGAGAGAAAGGAGAGAGACGGAGGGAGGGAGAGGGGGATAATGAGCAGTTTCACTTAGGGACATGACGCCTGTTACGTCACTGAGCCGAGGTTGCCAGGTTTCAGTGACAAAACCTGCAACCGAGCGATCGAAAAACCACCAACAACTGTACGGCACGGCTCCATTTACCACTCAGCCCCGCCCCCTCCTCACACAGCCCCGCCCTCTCCTCACACAGCCCCGCCCCCTCCTCACACAGCCCCGCCCCCTCCGCACACAGCCCCGCCCCCTCCTCACACAGCCCCTCCCCTCTCGCTATATCTGCTCTATTTTTGTCTTTAGGGCCATTAGTGCAAAGATCAGACTGTTTATAGAAATGGACGTCGCTAACCTGCTAGCACCGCGCTACAAACAGGAAGTGATCATGTCTCACTTCCTGCTCCATCCCCTCAATTCACTTTCTGTGTAAAAACAGCGCCCCCTGTCTGTCCCAGACTCATGTTGGTCTTAAATGTTCGTATTAACCCTCTACATGATCCTGGGGTTTTTATTTCACGTCTGTGTCTGTAAATCAACATATGAACATTAATAACAGACACATCAGGTCCTTCTGTCCCC
>JAIEZT010000025.1:17500-27500 GCA_019594935.1 Periophthalmus modestus
TAGTACTTGTGTATTTTGGTAGTACTTGTAGTACTTGTGTATTTTGGTAGTACTTGTAGTACTTGTGTATTTTGGTAGTACTTGTAGTACTTGTGTATTTTGGTAGTACTTGTAGTACTTGTGTATTTTGGTAGTACTTGTAGTACTTGTGTATTTTGGTAGTAGTAGTAGTACTTGTGTATTTTGTAGTAGTAGTTGTTGTAGTACTTGTGTATTTTGTAGTAGTTGTTGTAGTACTTGTGTATTTTGTAGTAGTTGTTGTAGTACTTGTGTATTTTGTAGTAGTTGTTGTAGTACTTGTGTATTTTGTAGTAGTTGTAGTACTTGTGTATTTTGTAGTAGTAGTTGTAGTACTTGTGTATTTTGGTAGTAGTTGTAGTACTTGTGTATTTTGTAGTAGTTGTAGTACTTGTGTATTTTGTAGTAGTTGTAGTACTTGTGTATTTTGTTGTAGTTGTAGTACTTGTGTATTTTAGTAGTAGTTGTAGTACTTGTGTATTTTGGTAGTAGTAGTAGTAGTAGTAGTACTTGTGTATTTTGTAGTAGTACTTGTGTATTTTGTAGTAGTTGTAGTACTTGTGTATTTTAGTAGTAGTTGTAGTGCTTGTGTATTTTGTAGTAGTAGTTGTAGTACTTGTGTATTTTGTAGTAGTTGTAGTACTTGTGTATTTTGTAGTAGTAGAAGTAGTACTTGTGTATTTTGTAGTAGTAGTAGTTGTAGTACTTGTGTATTTTGTAGTAGTTGTAGTACTTGTGTATTTTGGTAGTAGTAGTTGTAGTGCTTGTGTATTTTGTAGTAGTAGTTGTAGTACTTGTGTATTTTGTAGTAGTTGTAGTACTTGTGTATTTTAGTAGTAGTTGTAGTACTTGTGTATTTTGTAGTAGTTGTAGTACTTGTGTATTTTGTAGTAGTTGTAGTACTTGTGTATTTTGTAGTAGTAGTAGTACTTGTGTATTTTAGTAGTAGTTGTAGTACTTGTGTATTTTGTAGTAGTAGTAGTACTTGTGTATTTTGTAGTAGTTGTAGTACTTGTGTATTTTGTAGTAGTAGTAGTACTTGTGTATTTTGTAGTAGTAGTAGTACTTGTGTATTTTGTAGTAGTTTGTAGTACTTGTGTATTTTAGTAGTAGTTGTAGTACTTGTGTATTTTGTAGTAGTTGTAGTACTTGTGTATTTTAGTAGTAGTTGTAGTACTTGTGTATTTTGTAGTAGTAGTAGTACTTGTGTATTTTAGTAGTAGTTGTAGTACTTGTGTATTTTGTAGTAGTAGTAGTACTTGTGTATTTTGTAGTAGTAGTTGTAGTACTTGTGTATTTGGTAGTAGTTGTAGTACTTGTGTGTATTTGTAGTAGTAGTTGTAGTACTTGTGTATTTTGTAGTAGTTGTAGTACTTGTGTATTTTAGTAGTAGTTGTAGTACTTGTGTATTTTGTAGTAGTTGTAGTACTTGTGTATTGAGTCACTGTGGAGGAAGTTTGAAGTAAATAACCTGAGGAAATCTTCCCTCGACAGATTATGTAACAAACATCTCCACGACCTACTTTACAAGAAGAACAGAGAGACAGGCAGAGAGTGAGACGGGAGGGCATCTGACACACAGACAGGCAGAGAGTGAGACGGGAGGGCATCTGACACACAGACAGGCAGAGAGTGAGACGGGAGGGCATCTGACACACAGACAGGCAGAGAGTGAGACGGGAGGGCATCTGACACACAGACAGGCAGAGAGAGAGACGGGAGGGCATCTGACACACAGACAGGCAGAGAGTGAGACGGGAGGGAGGGCATCTGACACACAGACAGGCAGAGAGAGAGACGGGAGGGCATCTGACACACAGACAGGCAGAGAGAGAGACGGGAGGGCATCTGACACACAGACAGAGGCAGAGAGGTGAGACGGGAGGGCATCTGACACACAGACAGGCAGAGAGTGAGACGGGAGGGCATCTGACACACAGACAGGCAGAGAGTGAGACGGGAGGGCATCTGACACAATCTGACACAGAGAGAGAGACAGGATCAAACAGAGAGACAGGATCAAACAGAGAGACAGGATCAAACAGAGAGACAGGATCAAACAGAGAGACAGGATCAAACAGAGAGACAGACAGGATCAAACAGAGAGACAGGATCAAACAGAGAGAGAGAGAGACAGGATCAAACAGAGAGACAGGATCAAACAGAGAGACAGACAGGATCAAACAGATAGAGAGAGACAGGATCAAACAGAGACAGACAGGATCAAACAGAGAGACAGACAGGATCAAACAGAGAGAGAGAGACAGGATCAAACAGAGAGACAGGATCAAACAGAGAGAGAGACAGGATCAAACAGAGAGACAGGATCAAACAGAGAGAGAGAGACAGGATCAAACAGAGAGACAGGATCAAACAGAGAGAGAGACAGGATCAAACAGAGAGACAGGACCAAACAGAGAGAGAGACAGGATCAAACAGAGAGACAGACAGGATCAAACAGAGAGACAGACAGGATCAAACAGATAGAGAGAGACAGGATCAAACAGAGAGACAGACAGGATCAAACAGAGAGAGACAGGATCAAACAGAGAGACAGACAGGATCAAACAGAGAGACAGACAGGATCAAACAGAGAGAGAGACAGGATCAAACAGAGAGAGAGACAGGATCAAACAGAGACAGACAGGATCAAACAGAGAGACAGGATCAAACAGAGACAGACAGGATCAAACAGAGAGAGAGAGACAGGATCAAACAGACACAGACAGGATCAAACTGAGAGAGAGACAGGATCAAACAGAGAGACAGGATCAAACAGAGAGACAGGATCAAACAGAGAGACAGACAGGATCAAACAGAGAGAGAGAGACAGGATCAAACAGACACAGACAGGATCAAACAGAGAGACAGACAGGATCAAACAGAGAGACAGACAGGATCAAACAGAGAGAGAGACAGGATCAAACAGAGAGACAGGATCAAACAGAGAGAGAGACAGGATCAAACAGAGAGACAGACAAAATCAAAAGAGAGAGAGAGACAGGATCAAACAGAGAGAGAGACAGGACATCAAACAGAGAGACAGGATCAAACAGAGAGAGAGAGACAGGATCAAACAGAGAGACAGACAGGATCAAACAGAGAGAGAGACAGGATCAAACAGAGAGAGAGACAGGATCAAACAGAGAGAGAGACAGGATCAAACAGAGAGAGAGACAGGATCAAACAGAGAGACAGGATCAAACAGAGAGAGAGACAGGATCAAACAGAGAGACAGACAGGATCAAACAGAGAGAGAGAGACAGGATCAAACAGAGAGACAGACAGGATCAAACAGAGAGAGAGACAGGATCAAACAGAGAGACAGACAGGATCAAACAGAGAGAGAGACAGGATCAAACAGAGAGACAGGATCAAACAGAGAGACAGACAGGATCAAACAGAGAGAGAGAGACAGGATCAAACAGAGAGACAGACAGGATCAAACAGAGAGAGAGACAGGATCAAACAGAGAGACAGACAGGATCAAACAGAGAGACAGACAGGATCAAACAGAGAGACAGGATCAAACAGAGAGACAGGATCAAACAGAGAGACAGACAGGATCAAACAGAGAGAGAGACAGGATCAAGCAGAGAGACAGACAGGTTGGGGAGGAAACAGAAGAAAATCCCAAAGTTCCTGATTTTTCGTGTCTTAAACAGTTTGGTCCAAAGTCTCTGAGTTTATAGAACATCAGAATGACTCACAGTGATGAGTTTATAAGCACTTTACACAACTCTCACGGACCAGAGCTAAAGCGCTAACGCTAACAACAACTAGCATGCTAACGCTCACTCCAGAGGAGACACTTAGGTCACAGACGTTTTCTCTCTGATAAAACATTTTCCTTCTGCAACATAAATGTGTCAAAACTCTGTAGATTTAGGTCAAGTTCTTCTCTCCAACTGAAAACACTGTTCCACCTTGTGATGTCATCATGTGGTGATACAGGAAGTGCTCCACTGTGTTTTTAAACTCCACCTTCACTAGAATCATCTGGAGACCGATACACACAGAGACCTCAGATTCACACAGAGACCTCAGATACACACAGACCTCAGATACACACAGAGACCTCAGATACACACAGAGACCTCAGATACACACAGAGACCTCAGATACACACACAGACCTCAGATACACACAGACCTCAGATACACACAGAGACCTCAGATACACACAGAGACCTCAGATACACACAGACCTCAGATACACACACAGACCTCAGATACACACACAGACCTCAGATACACACACAGACCTCAGATACACACACAGACCTCAGATACACACACAGACCTCAGATACACACAGACCTCAGATACACACACAGACCTCAGATACACACAGACCTCAGATACACACACAGACCTCAGATACACACACAGACCTCAGATACACACACAGACCTCAGATACACACACAGACCTCAGATACACACACAGACCTCAGATACACACAGACCTCAGATACACACACAGACCTCAGATACACACACTGACCTCAGATACACACACTGACCTCAGATACACACACAGACCTCAGATACACACAGAGACCTCAGATACACACAGACCTCAGATACACACACAGACCTCAGATACACACAGAGACCTCAGATACACACAGAGACCTCAGATACACACAGAGACCTCAGATACACACAGAGACCTCAGATACACACACAGACCTCAGATACACACAGACCTCAGATACACACAGAGACCTCAGATACACACAGACCTCAGATACACACAGACCTCAGATACACACAGACCTCAGATACACACAGAGACCTCAGATACACACAGAGACCTCAGATACACACAGAGACCTCAGATACACAGACCTCAGATACACAGACCTCAGATACACAGACCTCAGATACACACAGAGACCTCAGATACACAGACCTCAGATACACAGACCTCAGATACACACAGAGACCTCAGATACACACAGAGACCTCAGATACACACAGACCTCAGATACACACAGACCTCAGATACACACAGAGACCTCAGATACACACACAGACCTCAGATACACACACAGACCTCAGATACACACACAGACCTCAGATACACACAGAGACCTCAGATACACACACAGAGACCTCAGATACACACAGAGACCTCAGATACACACAGAGACCTCAGATACACACACAGACCTCAGATACACACAGACCTCAGATACACACAGACCTCAGATACACACAGACCTCAGATACACACAGACCTCAGATACACACACAGACCTCAGATACACACAGAGACCTCAGATACACACAGACCTCAGATACACACACAGACCTCAGATATACACACAGACCTCAGATACACACAGAGACCTCAGATACACACACAGAGACTCAGATACACACAGAGACCTCAGATACACACACAGACCTCAGATACACACACAGACCTCAGATACACACACAGACCTCAGATACACACAGACCTCAGATACACACAGAGACCTCAGATACACACAGAGAGACCTCTCATACACACACAGACCTCAGATACACACAGACCTCAGATACACACACAGACCTCAGATACACACAGACCTCAGATACACACACAGACCTCAGATACACACAGACCTCAGATACACACAGAGACCTCAGATACACACACAGAGACCTCAGATACACACACAGAGACCTCAGATACACAGAGACCTCAGATACACACACAGAGACCTCAGATACACACACAGAGACCTCAGATACACACAGAGACCTCAGATACACACAGAGACCTCAGATACACACACACAGATACACACTCAGATACACACAGAGACCTCAGATACACACAGAGACCTCAGATACACACAGAGACCTCAGATACACACAGACCTCAGATACACACAGAGACCTCAGATACACACAGAGACCTCAGATACACACACAGACCTCAGATACACACAGACCTCAGATACACACAGAGACCTCAGATACACACAGAGACCTCAGATACACACAGACCTCAGATACACACAGAGACCTCAGATACACACACAGAGACCTCAGATACACACAGACCTCAGATACACACAGAGACCTCAGATACACACAGACCTCAGATACACACAGACCTCAGATACACACACAGACCTCAGATACACACAGAGACCTCAGATACACACAGAGACCTCAGATACACACAGAGACCTCAGATACACACACAGACCTCAGATACACACAGACCTCAGATACACACAGACCTCAGATACACACAGAGACCTCAGATACACACAGAGACCTCAGATACACACAGAGACCTCAGATACACACAGAGACCTCAGATACACACAGACCTCAGATACACACAGACCTCAGGCTCGTGTCCAGACGCATAAACTGCAGCAAAGCTCCACGTAAATGTCACAAACACCTGCCGCGCGTGTCCGTGTGTTCACCTGCCCTAAGTTCCCGGTGGTTTGTGAGACACGCGGAGGACGCACCGGAGACGCACCGGAGACGCACCGGAGACGCTCAGAGCCACGTGCTCGGGCCGTGTCTTTTTCTCGTGGATTTTACGCAGAATCATCTGGTCACGTCTCGACCCACGCGCACCCACAGGTCCCCCACGCGCCCCGTGACACGCTCAGGACGAGTCTTACCTCGCGCCGTAGACGCTCCCGCCGCGGCTCCGTTAATCCTCCGCGCGCCGAGCCCCGAGCGGCGGCAGGAGCAGAGCAGAGATCCCGGAGAACAGCCGCCTTCCCCGGGCAGCGCAGACTGACACCAGCCGCTGCTCTGGCTCCACATGCACCGCCTCAGTCTGTCCTCCCTCCATCTGTGCTCCCTCCCTCCATCTCTCTCTCCTCCCTCTCTCTCCATCTCTCCTCCATCTCTCTCCTCCCTCTCTCTCTCCTCCATCTCTCTCTCCTCCCTCTCTCTCCATCTCTCCACTCCCTCCCTCTCTCTCCCCCTCTCTCTCCATCTCTCCTCCCCCTCTCTCCATCTCTCCTCCCTCTCTCTTCCCTCTCTCTCCATCTCTCCTCCCTCTCTCTCCATCTCTCCTCCCTCTCTCTCCATCTCTCCTCCCTCCCTCTCTCTCCATCTCTCTCTCTCCATCTCTCCTCCCTCCATCTCTCTCCTCTCCTCCATCTCTCTCCTCCCTCCTCTCTCTCTCTCCTCCCTCCTCTCCTCTCTCTCCCTCCCTCTCTCTCTCCTCCCTCTCTCCATCTCTCTCCTCCCTCTCTCTCTCTCTCTGGTTGTGCCCCCCCCCCTCCCTCTCTCTCCTCCCTCTCGCTTTCTCTCTCCCTCCCTCCATCTCTCTCTCCTCCCTCTCTCTCTCTCCCTCCATCTCTCTCCTCCTTCTCTCCTTCTGTCCTCCATCTCTCTCCTCCCTCCCTCTCTCTCTCTCTCTCTGGTTGTGCTCTTCCCCCCTCCCTCTCTCTCCTCCCTCCCTCTCTCTCCTCCCTCTCTCTCTCTCCTCCCTCCCTCTCTGGTTGTGCTCTTCCCCCCTCCCTTTCTCTCCTCCCTCCCTCTCTCTGTTGTGCTCTTCCCTCTCTCCATCTCTCCATTTTCTCATCTTTCTCTCCAGCACACTCTCTCTCTTTCTCATTCAGTGTTTTTTTTTTCATGTTCTACCTTTTCTAAACAGAGACATGAAAAAAAACAAATATATTTAGTGGAATTATTTTATTTATTTAATTATTTTTTTCTCCATAATTCCAGATTTTCTTTCATCATATATTTCTTGTCCTCCGTTTAGAAAAAGTAGAACATGAAAAAAAACAAAACCTCTGCCCTGAAGTTTAGTCAGAGCCGAAGATTTAGTCCAAAATGGAGCCGACGAAAACAGAGAAAATAAACGAAAGAGTCTGAGGTTTAACAAATAATTTAAATCTGATCAAATGTTTCACATCTAGAAACTTCTGCTTCAGACTCTGCCCCCTGCAGGACGAACATGAAACTACACCACCGCACAAACCAGGACTAAAGGAGAACTAAACCAGGACTAAACCAGGTCTAAACCAGGTCTAAACCAGGTCTAAACCAGGACTAAACCAGGACTAAACCAGGACTAAACCAGGTCTAAACCGGGTCTAAACCAGGACTAAACCAGGACTAAACCGGGTCTAAACCAGGACTAAACCGGGACTAAACCGGGACTAAACCAGGACTAAACTAGGACTAAACCAGGACTAAACCAGGTCTAAACCGGGTCTAAACCAGGACTAAACCAGGACTAAACCGGGTCTAAACCAGGACTAAACCGGGACTAAACCGGGTCTAAACCAGGACTAAACCGGGTCTAAACCGGGTCTAAACCAGGACTAAACCAGGACTAAACCGGGTCTAAACCAGGACTAAACCGGGACTAAACCGGGTCTAAACCGGGTCTAAACCGGGACTAAACCAGGACTAAACCAGGACTAAACCCGGACTGAACCCGGACTGAACCCGGACTAAACCGGGACTAAACCGGGTCTAAACCGGGACTAAACCGGGACTAAACCGGGACTAAACCGGGACTAAACCAGAACTAAACCAGGACTAGACCAGGACTAGACCAGGACTAAACCGGGACTAAACCGGAACTAAACCAGAACTAAACCGGGACTAGACCGGGACTAGACCGGGACTGAACCGGGACTGAACCGGGACTAAACCGGGACTGAACCGGGACTGAACCGGGACTGAACCAGGACTAAACCAGGACTAAACCAGGACTAAACCAGGACTGAACCAGGACTAAACCAGGACTAAACCAGGACTAAACCAGGACTAAACTAGGACTAAACTAGGACTAAACCAGGTCTAAACCAGGTCTAAACCAGGTCTAAACCAGGACTAAACCAGGACTAAAGGAGAACTAAACCAGGACTAAAGGAGAACTAAACCAGGACTAAACCAGGTCTAAACCAGGACTAAACCAGGACTAAACCAGGACTAAACCAGGACTAAACTAGGACTAAACTAGGACTAAACCAGGTCTAAACCAGGTCTAAACCAGGACTAAACCAGGACTAAACCAGGACTAAAGGAGAACTAAACCAGGACTAAAGGAGAACTAAACCAGGTCTAAACCAGGACTAAACAGGGACTAAACCGGGTCTAAACGAGGACTAAACCGGGACTAAACTGGGACTCTCTTTTGTACTTTATAACCTGTCACCTGCTCCTCCTCCTCTGGGACCTGCTCCTCCTCCTCTGGGACCTGCTCCTCCTCCTCTGGGACCTGCTCCTCCTCCTCTGGGACCTGCTCCTCCTCTGGGACCTGCTCCTCCTCCTCTGGGACCTGCTCCTCCTCTGGGACCTGCTCCTCCTCCTCTGGGACCTGCTCCTCCTCCTCTGGGACCTGCTCCTCCTCTGGTTTAAACTCGGTTGTTTTAGTTTCTTTTCTCAACAGGAGTTTTTTAAGTTTATCTTAAAGAGTCGTTTTTCTCGTCGCTCCTGAACCAGTGAAATTACATCCCAGAGGAGACGGGAACGAGAGGAGGAGGAGCAGAGGAGGAGGAGCGGAGGAGGAGGAGGAGGAGCAGAGGAGGAGGAGGAGAGGAGGAGGAGCAGAGGAGGAGGAGGAGGAGCAGAGGAGAGGAGGAGCGGAGGAGAGGAGGAGCGGAGGAGCGGAGGAGGACTAAGACAGGAATGAAACAAGGAGAGAAGGAGAGGAGGAGCAGAGGAGGAGGAGCAGACGAGGGGAGGAGAGGAGGAGCAGAGGAGGAGGAGCAGAGGAGAGGAGGAGCGGAGGAGCAGAGGAGCGGAGGAGCAGAGGAGAGGAGGAGCAGAGGAGGAGGAGCAGAGGAGGAGGAGCAGAGGAGGAGTAGAGAAGGAGGAGAATAAGAGGATCACATCCAGATTCAAGCATAAATCTTCGTCTTTTATTTAATTCCAAACATAATTTAAAAATGTCATAAATAAAAAACATTTTAAATTCTCTTTTGTGTAAACATGAGGTCGTCATGACGACGGGTCATGAGGTCGTCATGACGACGGGTCATGAGGTCG
>JAIEZT010000025.1:32500-190000 GCA_019594935.1 Periophthalmus modestus
CACAGGTCACACAGAGGTCAGAGGTCACACAGAGGTCAGAGGAGCTGCTCAGTAAATATGATTTATTTTCTTCATCAGGTTTGAGTTTGACTTTTTCCTCGTTGAAAATAAAAACAGACTTTAGATCATTTTTATTAAATGTCTCTGTTTCTGATGGATTCAATATATATTCAATATGTTATCTCACTGTGAATCATAAAGGTAATGTAACCATTTATAATCATTCATATTATAATCACTGTGTTAATCTTTATATCTCTTTATACGATTAATGTGATTTAGGCCACTAATGTGTGTTTCTGAGTTGCAGAGGATGTTATGTGAGAGTTGCAGGACCACACTGGGAAAAGGTCACAGCAAACCTTGACCTTAAGGCCTGAGAACATCTTGAGATGATGTTGCTCTAAATGTGTGGCAATTGACCGTTGTTGAAAGGAGAACTAGTGAAGGAGTGACCAAAAAGAATGCAGAAGTGGTTTATTTTGTAATTTGTGTTTTGAGTGTTTTTGCCTGCTCACCAAAATATATGTTCCCCCTCCCTTGTAAGGGTGGGCAGTGCACATGTAACTAGGGTTCCTAATTTTAATAAAAGAGGTAAGAAGGCGGTGGAGGCTTCAGAAGGGTGAGGAGGTTGTAACTGAAGTTTTACCTCCCCGTTCTTCTCCTCGATGCATTGAGAAAGATTAATCTGTCTTGTCTTCTCTTCTCTTTTGAACTATAATCAGGTTAATTGTGAACCTATCAGTTTCTACTCACCATGATGAGTTTATAAGCACTTTTCACAACTCTCAAAGAACAGACGGAGTTATGCAATCAAGAACTAGCATGCTAACCATGCACTTCCTGATTATAAACATTTAGAAATTTTAAATCCTGAAAGTTCCTAAAAGTTTGCCTTGTATGATTTAGCCTAGCCCCGCGTGCTAGCCCCGCCCCGCTCTAATGATGTCACTCAGTGGGAGGAGCCTGTACTGAGGAAGTAATGCACCAATGAGAAGAGGCCACTGAAAACAGCACAGCGCCATCTTGTGTTCACTTTAGACTTAATATAAACTTCCACGGTTTCAGTTCAGACACATTTATGTTTGACTTGTTAGTTTCCACGGCGACAGTTTCAGACTCACCTCGGCATCCGGGGGCCAGCGCAGCAGCTCCAGATGCTCCTCCAGCACTGCTCTAAAGCGCCTCCCCGTGGACGAGGAGGTGAAGTGCGGCGTACGACCAAACTGAGAATAATAACTCACAGCTCCAGCACAAGGGGGCAGCAGAGAGGGAACGTCACTCAGCCACTCCCACCGACCTGAAACGAGACGATTCACACGAGTCAGAGGAAGAACCTGAAACACGAGTCACATCTGAGACAAAACACGAGTCACATCTGAGACAAAACACGAGTCACATCTGAGACAAAACACGAGTCAGATCTGAGACAAAACACGAGTCAGATCTGAGACAAAACACGAGTCACATCTGAGACAAAACACGAGTCAGATCTGAGACAAAACACGAGTCAGATCTGAGAAAAAGTCAGATCTGAGACAAAGTCAGTCAGATCTGAGACAAAACACGAGTCAGATCTGAGACAAAACACGAGTCAGATCTGAGACAAACACGAGTCAGATCTGAGACAAACACGAGTCAGATCTGAGACAAAACACGAGTCAGATCTGAGACAAAACTCAGTGTCGTTTTACTTCAGTTTGTGAAGAAAACTACAAAGAATCAGACGTATTTTAAACCTTCATCACTAAACGCTGCTGTTCTGAGTCTGATCGTGACACGTTTTAGTCACTGTTTGTTGTAGAAAGTTCTCAGCTCGTGTCACGTCTGCTGCTCGTGTCCGATCTGGACAGAACATTATAACTTCAACTAAATTTGTAAAATTGAAAAAACGAGGCATAATTCTAAATAAAATCTAATGTTACTAAACGTGTTGCTCTTAAACTTTTGGATCTCGGGGCCAGTGTCAGATTAAATCATTAAGTCACATCCACAAAACCATCAAACATCAGACTGACCCAGGGCAGATGTGACTCTGAGCAAATGTCTCTGTCACACAGAGGACGAGGAGGAGGAGGAGGACGAGGAGGAGGAGGAGGACGAGGAGGAGGACGAGGAGGAGGAGGAGGATGAGGAAGAGGAGGAGGAAGAGGAGGACGAGGAGGAGGACGAGGAGGAGGACGAGGAGGACGAGGAGGAGGAGGACGAAGACAAAGAGGAAGAGGAGGAGGAGGACGAAGAGGAAGAGGAGGAGAAGGAGGAGGAGGAGAAGGAGGAGGACGAGGACAAGGAGGAGGACGAAGAGGAAGAGGAGGAGAAGGAGGAGGACGAGGAGGAGAACGAGGAGGAGGACGAGGAGGAGGACAAGGAGGAGGAGCTGAAGTGTCTCACAGTGAGTCTGACACAGACGTGACTGAGTCAGAACAAACAAAAGAACCAGAGTCTCACTTTAAACATTTACTCCTGAAGTAAAAATAAAGTGAATCTGACTCAAAACTCATGACACAAGTTCAAATAATTATAACTTTGAAAAGATAAAAAGTCAAAATGTCCCCAACATGTAAAGAGAGAACAAGAGAGAGGTTTAGACCTGGTTCAGTCCTGGTTTAGTCCTGGTTTAGTCCCGGTTCAGTCCCGGTTCAGTCCCGGTTTAGTCCCGGTCTAGTCCCGCTCTTCCACGGCTCTCTCAGACACAGATCTGACTCGGTACAGACCTTTGTTCATTCGGCCCCACGTGACTCCGGGGAGAAACGCGTCCAGAGCCGCGATGGTCCCGAGCCCCGTGACCGTGTCCGACACCAGCACCGTGTGGTTCAGGTCCACGTGAAGAACCAGCCTCCTGCGGGGGACAGGCCGAGAGGACGGGCTCCGGGGGACAGACCCGGGGACAGGAGCTCCGGGCTGCTCCTCCTGCTGCTCCTCCTGCTGCTGCTCCTCCTGCTGCTCCTCCTGCTGCTCCTCGGTCCGGTCCATTGCAGCAGATCGTGTCTAAATTGTCCTGTCCATGAGGGACATGAGGACAGGGGGACAGGGGGGACCTGGGGACAGACCGGTTTGTTCGGGTTTGTTTACTTCCGCATTCGTCTCTTCTTCGTGTCCGCACGAGGCGCTCACGCGCGCCCCCTGCTGTTTGTCTGGATTTATTCAGATTTATTCAACAGTGAAACATTTACAACATTATCGTCACGAGCCACAGAGTTTTCTCAAGGATCTATTAAAATAACATTTAAAACAGCATTTTTCACCAAGATTGAAACAGACAGACAGACAAACAAAGAGACAGACAAACAAAGAGACAGACAGACAGACAGACAGACAGACAGACAGACAGACCCGTGTTTCAGTGTGAGTCATAACGTCAGTCCTGCTCATTAAAACACGTGGAGCTGTAAAGAATTCAGAATGTCCTGTTTTTCTGGTCTCCTCTGCAACAGCCAAACACAGGAGGAAAAAGTTAAAGCTCCGTCTGGAATTTGACCCGTCTGTTGTATTCTCACATGTCACCACTAGATGCTGTCTATGTTACTGCTGTTTGATACTATGACAGTTTTAATCTCGCAGCATAAAAGCAGAGGGAGGGGTCAGGGGAGGAGGAGGGGTCAGGGGAGGAGGAGGAGTCTGCCATCTATTGGTAAAACTAAATCTAACACATACAGAGCGTTAAAGCAGAGGTGATGTGACTGGTGCAGATGAAAGGTCCGACTCTCAGGTCAGACTCAAAACTCCACAGACCTGCACATTCCCCAGTCCTACAGGCCCCACCCGAGACGATGACATCACAGTGTGAAAACTGAGACGATGACATCACAGTGTGAAAACTGAGACGATGACATCACAGTGTGAGACCCGAGACGATGACATCACAGTGTGAGACCCGAGACGATGACATCACAGTGTGAGACCCGAGACGATGACATCACAGTGTGAGACCCGAGACGATGACATCACAGTGTGAAGTGAGACCCGAGACGATGACATCACAGTGTGAAGTGAGACCTGAGACGTTTGAGCCATAGTCAAAGAGTTTATTTATATTAACCATTTATTCTCCACAGCAGCATTTTAATGATCCATGTTACACGGACGTCCGAGACGCAGAGACACGACACACGAGAGAAACAAAGTTTAACATCGGGCAAAAGGCCGAACACAGGCCGCAGTTTACAGGCGAGAGACATGCACATGCACAGGTCCGACTGCGCAGACGGGACAGCGCAGACGCGACTGCACACGGACCGGACCGGACTGGACCGGACCGCACACGGACCGGACCAGACCAGACTGGACCGGACCAGACTGCGCAGACGATCCACAGGCGCAGGAAATAAAAGTACAAAAAAATTAAAATAAACAAAAAACACCCAATGAGATTCTGCATAAAAAGTCAGCGCCTGATTTTATTCTTCCTGCTACAGCCCAGAGCACCCAACAGAGCACCCGTCAGAGCACCCAACAGAGCACCCGTCAGAGCACCCAACAGAGCACCCATCGGAGCACCCGTCGGAGCACCCGTCAGAGCACCCGTCAGAGCACCCGTCAGAGCACCCGTCAGAGCACCCATCGGAGCACCCGTCAGAGCACCCAACAGAGCACCCGTCAGAGCACCCGTCAGAGCACCCGTCAGAGCACCCGTCAGAGCACCCGTCAGAGCACCCGTCAGAGCACCCGTCGGAGCACCCATCGGAGCACCCATCGGAGCACCCAACAGAGCACCCGTCAGAGCACCCAACAGAGCACCCAACAGAGCACCCAACAGAGCACCCGTCAGAGCACCGTCAGAGCACCCAACAGAGCACCCGTCAGAGCACCCGTCAGAGCACCCGTCAGAGCACCCAACAGAGCACCCGTCAGAGCACCCAACAGAGCACCCGTCGGAGCACCCAACAGAGCACCCGTCGGAGCACCCAACAGAGCACCCGTCGGAGCACCCTTCAGAGCACCCGTCGGAGCACCCAACAGAGCACCCGTCGGAGCACCCAACAGAGCACCCGTCAGAGCACCCAACAGAGCACCCGTCGGAGCACCCAACAGAGCACCCGTCGGAGCACCCAACGGAGCACCCGTCGGAGCACCCAACAGAGCACCCGTCGGAGCACCCTTCAGAGCACCCGTCGGAGCACCCAACAGAGCACCCGTCGGAGCACCCAACGGAGCACCCGTCGGAGCACCCAACAGAGCACCCGTCGGAGCACCCGTCGGAGCACCCGTCGGAGCACCCGTTCGGAGCACCCGTCGGAGCACCCAACAGAGCACCCAACAGAGCACCCTTCGGAGCACCCAACAGAGCACCGTCGTCGGAGCACCCAACAGAGCACCCGTCAGAAGCACCCAACAGAGCACCCGTCGGAGCACCCAACAGAGCACCCGTCGGAGCACCCAACAGAGCACCCGTCAGAGCACCCAACAGAGCACCCGTCGGAGCACCCACAGAGCACCCGTCGGAGCACCCAACAGAGCACCCGTCGGAGCAGCCCCACAGAGCACCCGTCGGAGCACCCTTCAGAGCACCCGTCGGAGCACCCAACAGAGCACCCGTCGGAGCACCCAACGGAGCACCCGTCGGAGCACCCAACAGAGCACCCGTCGGAGCACCCGTCGGAGCACCCGTCGGAGCACCCGTCGGAGCACCCGTCAACACCCGTCGGAGCACCCGTCGGAGACGGAGCACCCGTCGGAGCACCCGTCGGAGCACCCGTCGGAGCACCCGTCGGAGCACCCGTCATTCAAACAGTCCACATAAAGACGCAGGTTTTCTGGGCCCTGCTCAGATCAGCACCAAAGTCGTGTGACGCTGGACGAGACTCAGTTTGTTGAAGTTCTGCAGAGTCAGATTCTGGTGTCGCTCACGTTTTCACTTCATTCACAACATTTCACCAAATCTCAAAAGATCCCTCGTTTTCTCTTTTTTTTGTTAAAACCAGGCACTTGACAGATCTAACGTTTGCAGTTAGAATAAATCTTTCTTGGATAATTTTGAAATATATTGTGTTAAAACTGTACAAAGTAAAGTGACTGGAGCAGGTCTCCAGCTCCATGTCTTAAAGTTCTACTATGCAACAGGCCAATGTTCAATATGAAGAGGGTCAAACGAGGAAGATCTAGTTTTAGTATCGATTAGTGTCTGATTTTCAATACTGGAGTCGATCTTTCACTTCTTATTTAAATTTATGTCACTTTTTCTCCGCATAGTTGAAATCAAACATGACATTTTAGTTTCACTCGCTCTTTTAACGTCCTACTTCCTCCTCCGCTTTTGTTAATCCTCCATTTTGTCCAGGTTCAGACGAGGCGGCACCAGACTGACGTTCTGCAGAACACAAAGACAAAATGGCCGCCCAGGCTTTGTCACAGAGGCTCAGAGAAGTTTAGCCCCATGTTTAAGCTCCAGGTGTTTAGTGCAGGAAACAGCGCCCCCTAGAGTCAGGTAGTACAGTCCGCCGAAGCAGCAGAAGTCCCAGCCGCCTCAGGACAAACGGGAGGCGATTCGTTAGCGTTAGCAAGTGCCGCTAAAGCTCTAAAGTTCATAAATGTACAGCGGAGGTTTGAGTCCATATACGAGCGAACCCGATGAAGACGATGATGATGAAGAAGAAGAAGAAGAGCACTGGAGTAAATACAGATCCAAAGACGAAGGTTTTTCCTAAATATGAAATAAGCACCTCTCCGAATCCTGGTTTAGTCCTGGAGAGTCCTGGTTTTATCCCGGTTTAGTCCAGATTCAGTTCTCGTCTAGTCCTGGTCAAATTCTCGCCGAGTCCTAGTTTAGTCCTGGTCCAGTCTTAGGTTAGTCCCGGTTCTGGACTGGTTCATTCGTAGTTTAGTCCTACATTAGTCCTGGTCTAGTCTTAACCTTAGTCCTAGTTTAGTCCTCCTCCATGTTGCTGTATTTTTTCTGCAGTCCTGGTCCAGTCCTGATCCAGTCCTGTCTTAGTCCTGGTCTAGTCCTGATCCAGTCCGGTCTTAGTCCTGGTCTAGTCCTGATCCAGTCCTGTCTTAGTCCTGATCCAGTCCTGTCTTAGTCCTGGTCTAGTCCTGATCCAGTCCGGTCTTAGTCCTGGTCTAGTCCTGATCCAGTCCTGTCTTAGTCCTGATCCAGTCCTGTCTTAGTCCTGGTCTAGTCCTGATCCAGTCCTGTCTTAGTCCTGATCCAGTCCTGTCTTAGTCCTGATCCAGTCCTGTCTTAGTCCTGGTCTGGTCCTGATCCAGTCCTGTCTTAGTCCTGATCCAGTCCTGTCTTAGTCCTGATCCAGTCCTGTCTTAGTCCTGGTCTGGTCCTGATCCAGTCCTGTCTTAGTCCTGATCCAGTCCCGTCTTAGTCCTGGTCCGGGTCTAGTCCTGGTCCGGGTCTAGTCCTGGTCCGGGTCTAGTCCACCTCCTCCATGTTGCTGTACGACGGCGCCGCGCTCTCCCCCATCTCGGGGCTCAGTGTGGGGGGTCCCTCTTGGTCCAGGTCGGGTCCAAACAGAGACTGGCTGGAGGCCTGTAACACAAACCAGGGTTAAACCAAAACTGTCTGAAACATCACAAAAATAAAACACAAAACACAAACAGGTTTCACAAAAGAAGAAGAAAACATTTTATTTGCGCAGACGTTCATGGAGGTATTACAGTTTGACATTATTGCAGGATCATTACAGTACAGAACTTTTATAGACATTTAAAACCTTTCAAATCATTATTAACTTTACAAAAATAATTTAGCTTCCACAGGTTTTTAACAGCAAACGAAAAACAGGGCTGATCATTACAGCCAGCAGGGGGCGATACGGCAAAAGATAAACACACAGATTTCAGTTTGATCATGATTCATGTAAAGTTTGTGTTTTAATATTGACTTTAAAGACCTGACTCTGACCTCTGACCTCTGA
Source organism: Periophthalmus modestus (assembly GCA_019594935.1). Lineage (NCBI taxonomy): Eukaryota > Metazoa > Chordata > Actinopteri > Gobiiformes > Gobiidae > Periophthalmus > Periophthalmus modestus. The sequence goes on from JAIEZT010000025.1 coordinate 40,369, forward strand.
CCTCTGACCTCTGACCTCTGCTGTCTCCTCGTCTCAGACCTGGAGCTGTGTTTTGTTTCATTTTCATGTTTAACACAAACCTGCAGATTTAGGCCGAGTTCTTCTCTCAAACTGAAAACACTGTTCCCCCTTCTCCACACACCTTCACTACAATCATCTGGATCATTTCAGTCCTGGAGTTTCCACTTTTCTCTTCTGAACTAAAAGTAAAAGGAGCTGTTCACTTGAAAACTACCACTTGATGACATCACAAGGTGGAACAGAACATTCTGATCTTTGTAGATGTGACAGACTAATAATAAAGTGTGACTCAAACGTGTGAATGAAACAAAACACAACTCCAGGTGTGTGAGTCCATTTTGTGTAATATTGGACCTTTAAACAGGTAAATAAAATCACACTTCACTGTGATTGGTTAAATCCAGCTGTCACTCACAGAGGTGACCAATCGGAGAAGAGTCTGTGTTTGAGCAAACAGCAGCTTTAAAATGAGAAATAGTGAACTGCACTTTGTCATCATCATAAACAGATCTGTATCGCCCCATCACCACACAGCCCCGCCCCATCACCACACAGCCCCGCCCCATCACCCCATGGCCCCGCCCTCATTACAGGTGCATATTCAGAAGTGTTACATGAATATTCAATAGAGATTTGCATAAGGCGAAAAACATTAAGGCTCCAAACAGGAGCTGCAGCGCCTCCCTGAGGTCAAAACATTCACAAACGTCTTTGGACAAATCAGAACCAGAGCTTCAATTTATAGTGTACAAGAAAAAACAGAACTCTGACAAAAGATATGGCTCGACATGACTCCAGATATTATTTGGACAAGTTTAGTTTTGTACAACAGGACCTGGATGTTTCCTCCTCAGTCTGTTTAAAAAAAGTGAACTGAGGTTAAATCCAGAGCAAACGTCCTGGAGATGCTCCTGAGACGTTTGAAATATGGCTTTAAAACTAAAATCACACATTTAAATCATTTTGACGAATGTTTTACTACAGATTTCAACACATTTCTTTGTGTTTAAAGATCTTTTATGACTCAAAGCTGTTTCAAGGTTTTTGTAGTAAAAATATGCTTCATAATAAAACAAAAAAAAGATCAAATCCAGTTCAAGTCTGAATTTAAAACACAGATGTTTTGTACTGACTTCATAAACGTTCAGTGTTCTGAACATGTCATTATCCAAGTTCAGTTTTTATGTCAAATTTAAAATGATGTAACATTCAGAACACACTTCATCTGAAAAACATCTGATCTGACACGATCCAGAGCAGAGAATCTTCATGTTTCAGACAAAGAGAAAACTCTTAACTCTGAGACAGAGTTAAACCTGCCCCGGCTCAGGACCGTCCTGGTGTTACTCTGAGACAGAGTTAAACCTGCCCCGGCTCAGGACCGTCCTGGTGTTACTCTGAGACAGAGAGTTAAACCTGCCCCGGCTCAGGACGGTCCTGGTGTTACTCTGAGACAGAGTTAAACCTGCCCCGGCTCAGGACCGTCCTGGTGTTACTCTGAGACAGAGTTAAACCTGCCCCGGCTCAGGACGGTCCTGGTGTTACTCTGAGACAGAGTTAAACCTGCCCCGGCTCAGGACCGTCCTGGTGTTACTCTGAGACAGAGTTAAACCTGCCCCGGCTCAGGACCGTCCTGGTGTTACTCTGAGACAGAGTTAAACCTGCCCCGGCTCTCAGGACCGTCCTGGTGTTACTCTGAGACAGAGTAAACCTGCTCCGACCGTCCTGGTGTTACTCTCAGGACCTGCCGGCCTGGCACATTGCATAAATATAAAGGTGCAAAAAGTTAAAGGGGGACACATGCATAGGCTGCACAGGTCAAATCCAGGGCTTCAGAGACCCGCTTCAGTCCAGCTTCAGTCCACTACATGCTACAAGCCTAGTCCCTGGTTTAGACCTCACTGTAGTCCTGGTTCAGTCCTGGTTCAGTCCTGGTTCAGTCCTGGTTCAGTCCTGGTTCAGTCCTGGTTCAGTCCTTCTTTAGTCCTTCTTTAGTCCTTCTTTAGTCCTTCTTTAGTCCTTCTTTAGTCCTGGTTCAGTCCTTCTTTAGTCCTGGTTCAGTCCTTCTTTAGTCCTGGTTCAGTCCTGGTTCAGTCCTTCTTTAGTCCTTTAGTCCTGGTTCAGACCCAGGGCCCCCTGTGGAGCAGGGAGTAGAACATGTTGATGATGAGGCCGAGCATGGCGGCGATGGTGGCGAGCAGCAGGTATCTGGTCCAGTCGTCGTCGTGGTCTGACAGGTGATCTGACAGGTGCTGTGACAGGTGCGGGTCCCTGCGGCTCCTGGGGGCCCTGCGCATGGCCTCTCGGCCCCTCGGCCGTCTGCGCAGACCCTCGTCTTCCTCCAACTCTCGCCAAATCAGAGCAGCCTGCGATTGGCGGAAACCGGGGTCAGGCTCTGCAGACAGGCTCAGGCTAACTCTGCAGACGGGCTCTAACTCTGCAGACGGGCTCTAACTCTGCAGACGGGCTCTAACTCCGCAGACGGGCTCTAACTCCGCAGACGGGCTCTAACTCCGCAGACGGGCTCTAACTCCGCAGACGGGCTCTAACTCCGCAGACGGGCTCTAACTCCGCAGACGGGCTCTAACTCCGCAACTGGCTCTAACTCCGCAGACGGGGGCTCTAACTCCGCAGACGGGCTGGCTCTAACTCCGCAGACGGGCTGGCTCTAACTCCGCAGACGGGCTGGCTCTAACTCCGCAGACGGCCTCTAACTCCGCAGACAGGCTCCAACTCCGCAGACGGGCTGGCTCTAACTCCGCAGACGGACTCAGACTAACTCCGCAGACGGACTCAGACTAACTCCGCAGACGGACTCAGACTAACTCCGCAGACGGACTCAGACTAACTCCGCAGACGGACTCAGACTAACTCCGCAGACGGACTCAGACTAACTCCGCAGACGGACTCAGACTAACTCCGCAGACGGACTCAGACTAACTCCGCAGACGGGCTCTAACTCCGCAGACGGGCTCTAACTCCGCAGACGGGCTCTAACTCCGCAGACGGGCTAACTCCGCAGACGGGCTCTCTAACTCCGCAGACGGGCTCTAACTCCGCAGACGGGCTCTAACTCCGCAGACGGGCTCTAACTCCGCAGACGGGCTCTAGCTCCGCAGACGGGCTCTAGCGCCGCAGACGGACTAACTCTGCAGACGGACTAACTCTGCAGACGGACTAACTCTGCAGACGGACTAACTCCGCAGACGGGCTCTAACTCCGGTTCAGGCCCTAACTCCGCAGACGGGTCCTCTTAGTCCTCCGCAGAGGGCTCTAACTCCCCAGACGGGCTCTAACTCCGCAGACGGGCTCTAGCTCCGCGGCGATAGGCCGCGAGCAGCAGGACTGGTGCAGTCGTCGTCGTCGTGGTCTGACAGGGACGCTGACAAGATCTGCAACACGGACGAACTCCCTGCAAGGGACTGCGGGGCTCTGCACAAGTCTGCACTACTCTACCTCTGTGGACCTACAGGACGGACCGTTCTGCGCAAACCCTCGTCAAAGCTTCAACTCTCGCCAAATCAGAGCTGAGCTGCGATTGGCACAGAGTCGCGGGGTGTGGAGAGGCTGACACCCTCTGGCAAACTCTGCAGATCAGTTCTAAGGCTCTGCAGACGGGCTGCAGATTTGCAGACGGGCTCTAAGGATGCAGTAAAGGCTCTGATCCGAGACCGGGCTCTAACTTTGGAAGGGCTTCAGTCCGAAGAATACTTGCATCTAACTCAACGCCGCAGACGGTGTTCTAACTCTGCAGACGATGGCTCTAAAATGATTGCAGACAATTAGCAATAACCACGGCAGACGGGGGCTTTAAACTCCGTCAGACGGCTGGCTCAAGACTCCGCGACGGGCTGGCTCTAAACTCACGCATTTTTAATGCATCAAATAGCTCGGTTGTGACTGTGATGACATCAATGAAAAAGACTTGCCTTTAACTCCGCAGACAGTGTAAAAACACGGTCAGCTCATTAAAGTGCTTGAACCTCTGTCCGCGAGAGCGGATTCTCAGAGCAGTGCCTCCTGTTAGACGCCCTCAGAGAATGTGAATGACATAAGCGCAGTACAGTATAAATAGTTGAAACTAACGTTCCGCAGACAGACTCAGACAGAACTCCGACCTGAGAGACAGCAGACTGAGACGCCTCAGACAGAGCACTCAATCCTTGAGAACGTGGGTGACTCTGCTCAGACTAACTCCGCAGACGGCGGACAAAGACACTCCACAGACGGGCTGTAACTCCGCAGACTCAGTACAAACTAACTAGAACGCGCTCAACTGGCACTCCACTCCGCAGAACGGGCTTCTCTAACTCCGCAGACGCATGGACTCTGAACTCCACAGACGGCCTCAGAAAAACACTCCGCAGACGGGCTCAAACTCAGAGCAACACGGGCTCTAACAGAGAAACTCTCTCCGCAGACGGAGACAACAAATCGCGCAGACGCTCTAACTCCAACACGGTGAAAAAAAAGAACAGCTCTACACTAACAAGAACAGAGACTAACTCCACAAAGACGGGCGACAACTAACTCCGCAGACAGAGAAACACGCACAAGAAACAGACGGAAACACTCCAAGACGGGCTCTAACTCCGCAGAACGGGCTCTAACTCCGCAGAAGGGCAGAGAAACTCCGCAGACGGGCTCTAACACGCAGAACGAGGCTCTAACTCCGAAGAACGGGCTCTAGCTCCGCAGACGGGCTCTAGCGCCGCAGACTAACGGACTAAAGAACAGAGCAGGACGGACAAACTCTGCAGACGAGACTAACTCTGCAGACGGACTAACGAGACTGCACAAGTATCTGCTCCCCTACAGGACGACACACTTTTAAAAACACTCAAAGCTTCACATACATAAAGTGACTGAGCTGCACATACACAGAGTCGCGTCTGTGGAGAGGCTGAACCCTCTGGTCAAACTCTACAGTTTAAACTGAGGGAGGGCTGCAGATTTGAGAAAAGAGTGAGGAACAGTAAAGGTCTGATGAGACTCCACCAGGACTTTGGAAGTGTTCAGTTTATTGATACTTTGCAGTGACATCACGCTGGGGGTGTTCTGCCTGTATGCATATGGCAAAATGTTGAGCACATTAGCAATAACCACAAAAAAAGGTTTTAAGATTGTCTGAAAAAACTCAAGAAAAACATAAAATGGATTTAAACAGCACATTTTTAATGGTAGCTCGGTTGTGACTGTGATGATATTTGAAAAAGACTTGTTAAAGTCAGGTCTCGTTAAAGTACGGTCAGATTAAAGTCGAACTTTAGTAAGAGAGGTTCAGACAGAGCAGTGCCTCCAGTTAGCATCACGCCCTCAGAGAATGTGAATGACATCAGCTGTAAAGTATCAATAGTTGTGTTCTCTGTTCGTCAGACTCTGTACATCGCTCAGAGCGGGGGCGCCCTCACCTGGCTGGCAGCCGCTCAACACACAAGAACAGTGAAACACAAGAACCGAGTGGCGGGAGCACTCTCGGCGGTCGCTCCACGGGGCTGTTTCTACGGCGATAGAACAGGACGTAGGCATAACGCGTCACCACCTGAGACTCCTCCACCATGGTGACGGTGCTGTCGTCAAACAGACGCCAACCTGAAGAGACAGAGACATGAGAAAGAGAAACACAAGAACAGAGAAACACGCAAGAACAGAGAAACACGCAAGAACAGAGAAACACACAAGAACAGACAAACACCAAGAAACAGAGAAAAACACGCAAGAACAGACAAACCACACAAGAACAGACAACACACAAGAACAGAGAAACACGCAAGAACAGAGAAACACGCAAGAACAGAGAAACACGCAAGAACAGAGAAACACAAGAACAGAGAAACACGCAAGAACAGAGAAACACGCAAGAACACACAAACACAGAGAAACACAAGAACAGAGAAACACGCAAGAAGACAGAGAAACACGCAAGAACAGAGAAACACGCAAGAAACAGAGAAAACAAAGAACAAGAAACAGAGAAAACACACGCAAGAACAGAGAAACAACAAGAACAGAGAAACACACGCAAGAAACAGAGAAACACACAAGAACAGAGAAACAAACAAGAACAGAGAACACACAAGAACAGAGAAACACACAAGAACAGAGAAACACACACAAGAACAGAGAAACACACAAGAACAGAGAAAACACACAAGAACAGAGAAACACACAAGAACAGAGAAACACGCAAGAACAGAGAAACACACAAGAACAGAGAAACACACAAGAACAGAGAAACACACAAGAACAGAGAAAACAGCAAGAACAGAGAAACACACAAGTACACAGAACAGAGAAAACACACAAGAACAGAGAAACACACAAGAACAGAGAAACACAAGAACAGAGAAACACACAACAGAGAAACAGAGAAAACACGCAAGAAAGAGAGAAACACAAGAAACAGAGAAACACGCAAGAACAGAGAAACACGACCAAGAACAGAGAACACACAAGAACAGAGAAACACACAAGAACAGAGAAACACACAAGAACAGAGAAACACGCAAGAACAGAGAAACACGCAAGAACAGAGAAACACGCAAGAACAGAGAAACACAAGAACAGAGAAACACGCAAGAACAGAGAAACACGCAAGAACAGACAAACACACAAGAACAGAGAAACACGCAAGAACAGAGAAACACACAAGAACAGAGAAACACGCAAGAACAGAGAAACACAAGAACAGAGAAACACGCAAGAACAGAGAAACACAAGAACAGAGAAACACACAAGAACAGAGAAACACACAAGAACAGAGAAACACACAAGAACAGAGAAACACACAAGAACAGAGAAACACGCAAGAACAGAGAAACACACAAGAACAGAGAAACACACAAGAACAGAGAAACACACAAGAACAGAGAAACAAGAAAGAGAAACACGCAAGAAACAGAGAAAACACGCAAGAACAGAGAAACACACAAGAACAGAGAAAACACACAAGAACAGAGAAACACACAAGAACAGAGAAACACAAAGAACAGAGAAACACGCAAGAACAGAAAACACACAAGAACAGAGAAACACACAAGAACAGAGAAACACGCAAGAACAGAGAGAAACACACAAGAACAGAGAAACACACAAGAACAGAGGAAACACACAAGAAACAAGAGAAACACAAGAAAGAGAACACACGCAAGAACAGAGAAACACAAGAACAGAGAAACACAAAGAACAGAGAAACACACAAGAACAGAGAAACACAAGAACAGAGAAACACACAAGAACAGAGAAACACAAGAACAGAGAAACACAAGAACAGAGAAACACCACAAGAAACAGGAAACACAAGAACAGAGAAAAACACAAGAACAGAGAAAACACAAGAACAGAGAAACACGCAAGAACAGAGAAACACAAGAACAGAGAAAACACAAGAACACAGAGAAACACACAGAACAGAGAAACACAAGAACAGAGAAAACACACAAGAACAGAGAAACACACAAGAACAGACAACACACAAGAACAGACAAACACACAAGAACAGAGAAACACGCAAGAACAGACAAACACACAAGAACAGAGAAACACGCAAGAACAGAGAAACACGCAAGAACAGAGAAACACGTAAGAACAGAGAAACACGCAAGAACAGAGAAACACACAAGAACAGAGAAACACACAAGAACAGAGAAACACACAAGAACAGAGAAACACACAAGAACAGACAAACACACAAGAACAGAGAAACACGCAAGAACAGAGAAACACACAAGAACAGAGAAACACACAAGAACAGAGAAAACACACACAAGAACAGAGAACACGTAATCCAGAACAACAAAACACAAGAACAGAGAAACACGCAAGAACAGAGAAACACGTAAGAACAGACAACACACACAAGAACAGAGAAACACGCAAGAAAGAGAGAAACGTGCAAGAACAGAGAAACACACAAGAACAGAGAAACACACAAGAACAGAGAAACAAGAGCAGAGACAGAGTTGGTAGCAGCTCAGAGCTCTGTACGTGTGAAGACTGACACATGAAAACAGCTGGGACAATGTTTAAATGCACTAGTGTCAAAAGTATTGAAAATCAGACAATTGATACTAAAACTAGTATCAAAACTACATCCTCATTTTTGGTAGGTATCGATACTAACTTAAACACGCTAACGCATTTAGCCATGCTGGTGTATCTAAACGTGTTAGACGCTTTAGCATGTCTAGATGCTTTAGCGTGTCTAGACGTGTTGGCGTGTTTAGATGATTTTACTGGTGTTCATTAATGTGCTTTGTCCCTTTTCAAATAAACAAATAAATAAATAAAATAAATAGATGCTTTACCGTGCCTAGACGTGTTGCCGTGTTTAAATGCTTTAGCGTGTCTAGACGTGTTGGCGTGTTTAGATGTTTTAGCATGTCTAGACGTGTTGGCGTGTTTAGATGCTTTAGCGTGTCTAGACGTGTTGGCGTGTTTAGATGCTTTAGCGTGTCTAGACGTGTTTAGATGCTTTAGCGTGTCTAGACGTGTTTAGATACTTTAGTGTGTCTAGACGTGTTTAGATGCTTTAGCGTGTCTGGACGTGTTGGCGTGTTTAGATGCTTTAGCGTGTCTAGACGTGTTTAGATGCTTTAGCGTGTCTAGACGTGTTGGCGTGTTTAGATGCTTTAGCGTGTCTAGATGTGTTAGCGTGTTTAGATGCTTTACCGTGCCTAGACGTGTTGCCGTGTTTAGATGCTTTAGCGTGTCTAGACGTGTTGGCGTGTTTAGATGCTTTACCGTGCCTAGACGTGTTGGCGTGTTTAGATGCTTTAGCGTGCCTAGACGCGTTAGCGTGTTTAGATGCTTTACCGTGCCCTAGACGTGTTGGCGTGTTTAGATGCTTTAGCGTGCCTAGACGCGTTAGCGTGTTTAGATGCTTTACCGTGCCTAGACGTGTTGGCGTGTTTAGATGCTTTAGCGTGTCTAGACGTGTTGGCGTGTTTAGATGCTTTAGCGTGTCTAGACGTGTTGGCGTGTTTAGATGCTTTACCGTGCCTAGACGTGTTGGCGTGTTAGATGCTTTTAGCGTGTCTAGACGCGTTTGGCGTGTTTAGATGCTTTAGCGTGTCTAGACGCGTTGGCGTGTTTAGATGCTTTAGCGTGTCTAGACGCGTTGGCGTGTTTAAATGCTTTAGCGTGTCTAGACGTGTTGGCGTGTTTAAATGCTTTAGCGTGTCTAGACGTGTCTAGACGTGTTGGCGTGTTTAGATGCTTTAGCGTGTCTAGACGTGTTTAGATGCTTTAGCGTGTCTAGACGTGTTTAGATGCTTTAGCGTGTCTAGACGTGTTTATGCTTAGATGCGTGTTAGCGTGTCTAGACGTGTTGGCGTGTTTAGATGCTTTAGCGTGTCTAGACGTGTTTAGATGCTTTAGCGTGTCTAGACGTGTTGGCGTGTTTAGATGCTTTAGCGTGTCTAGACGTGTTGGCGTGTTTAGATGCTTTAGCGTGTCTAGACGTCTTTAGCGTGTTTAGACTAGTAGACCGCTGTCTAGAGTGTTTAGATGCTTTACCGTGCCTAGACGGTTGTGTTTAGATGCTTTAGCGTGTTAGGGGCGGTGTTGGCGTGTTTGGCGATGCTTTAGCGTGTTAGACGGGTTAGGACGTGTCTAGATGCTTTAGCGTGTCTAGGCGTGTTTAGATGCTTTAAATGCTTAGAGCGTGTCTAGACGCGTTGGTTTAAATGCTTTAGGTGTCTAGACGTGTCTGTTTGCCGTGATTTGCTTTAGCGTGTCTAGACGTGTTGGCGTGTGTTTAGATGCTTTAGCGTGTCTAGACGCGTTGGCGGTGTTTAGATGCTGTAGCGTGTCTAGACGTGTTTGGCGTGTTAGACGTGTTTAGATGCTTTAGAGGTCTAGACGTGTTGGCGTGTTAGATTTAGCGTGCTAGACGGTTGTTTAGATGCTTTAGCTGGACGTGTTTAGACGTGTTAGCGTGTTGGGCTGTGTCTAGCGGCTTTAGCGTGTCTAGACGTGTTAGATGCTTAGCGTGTCTAAATGTTTAGAGTGATTAGACGTGTCTAGACGTGTTGGCGTGTTTAGATGCTTTAGCGTGTCTAGACGTGTTTAGAGTGTCTTAGAGCGTGTTGGCAGACGTGTTAGATGCTTTAGCGTGTCTAGACGTGTTTAGATGCTTTTAGCGTGTCTAGACGTGTGTTTAGATGCTTTAGCGTGTCTAGACGTGTTTAGATGCTTTAGCGTGTCTAGACGTGTTTAGATGCTTTAGCGTGTCTAGAGTGTTTAGATGCTTTAGCGTGTCTAGACTGTTGGCGTTTGTGCTTTACGTGTCTAGACTGTGTTTAGCGTGTCTAGACGTGTTTAGATGCTTTAGCGTCTAGACGTGTTGGCGTGTTTAGATGCTTTAGCGTGTCCTAGACGTGTTTAGATACTTTAGCGGTCTAGACTGTTTAGATGCTTTAGCGTGTCTAGACGTGTTGGCGTGTTTAGATGCTTTAGTGTGTCTAGACGTGTTGGCGTGTTTAGAGCTTTAGCGTGTAGAGACGTGTTAGCGTTTAGATGCTTTAGCGTGTCTAGATGCTTTAGCGTGTCTAAACGTGTTGGCGTGTTAGACGTAGCCTGTCTAGACGTGTTTAGATGCTTTAGCGTGTCTAGACGTGTTGGCGTGTTTAGATGCTTTAGCGTGTCTAGATGTGTTGGCGTGTTTAGATGCTTTAGCGTGTCTGGACGTGTTGGCGTGTTTAGATGCTTTAGCGTGTCTAGACGTGTTGGCGTGTCTAGATGTTTTAGCGTGTCTAGACGTGTTGGCGTGTTTAAATGCTTTAGCGTGTCTAGACGTGTTGGCGTGTTTAGATGCTTTAGCGTGTCTAGACGTGTTGGCGTGTTTAGATGCTTTAGCGTGTCTAGACGTGTTGGCGTGTTTAGATGCTTTAGCGTGTCTAGACGTGTTGGCATGTCTAAACACAGGTGCAGTTCTCACCGACGTCGCTGCGTTGGCTGTTCTTGTCGCTGGGCAGGCGTGCGTAGGCCGTGTAGTGTCCTCCGATCATGCCTCCGTAGTGGTTGATCACGGCGTACAGGTCGTACACAGGAGGCTGCTGCAGGTCGTCCTTCTGACCGATACAAAACTTACTCAGGTCCAGGTTCCTGCAACAAGACGAGCCACAAACTGAAACAAGATGATGAAGCAGGGGCCTTAGTACTACTGCACAGAGAGGTCTGTAGTACTACTGCACAGAGGGGTCTGTAGTACTACTGCACAGAGGGGTCTGTAGTACTACTGCACAGAGAGGTCTGTAGTACTACTGCACAGAGGGGTCTGTAGTACTACTGCACAGAGGGGCCTGTAGTACTGCTGTAGTACTGCTTAGAGGGAAAAACAAGGACAGGTGTGTGGACAGGTGCGTGGACAGGTGCGTGGACAGGTGTGTGGACAGGTGTGTGGACAGGTGTGTGGACAGGTGCAGGACAGGTGTAGGACAGGTGTTTGTACCTGACGGGGAAGTCCACCATGTCGTTGATCTTGTCTCTCCAGATGAAGCTCCTGAAGGAGAAGCGTTTGAGTTGGATGATCAGGACGTTGGGCAGACGCCACAGGAGCAGCTGTTTGGACGCCTCTCGGTGCTGCTGACACTTGGGACAGTACCTTCAACAGAAACATGACCCTTCAGAGGCTCATCACAGATGTGTCTGGGGTTTAATATTAATACTGTGCAGCTGATGTCACTCCCTACAGGGGGCGATACTAACTCATCAGACTAAACAGAACCATGAACCCCCCGGTGTGACGTCACTACAGAGTATTAGTCCCTCTGTCCTCACCAGGCCTCCTCTGGGGCCAGCACCTCCGGCCTGGTGAACAGGTTGAGGCACTGCTCCAGACTGAAGTGTCCGGCTCTGGACGTCTCGCTCAGGGAGCCGGGGTCCTCCTCAAACTCCAGGTCTCTGGAGCTCACCAGGACGTACTCCTTCAGACGCTCGTTATTCTTCCACACCAGCTCCAGAGTGCAGTCCTCAGACAGCTCCAGGAGACTGTCCTCTGCAGGGGAAGAGAGAAGGACCGAAGTGGAATATGTCCGATCAGGAGGTTTCTGACGTATTGAGATACTAATCACTTTCATGAAATTTGTTCTTTTAAGATCATCTCTTTGTTCTTTTCCTAACAGATGTATAAAAAAAAACAAGAACATGAAAATAAACATTTTTAAAATGTTCACACAGGTTTAGAACAGACTGAAATCTGAAGTGTCCACAGACAGATTTAGACACATGTCCCTGTCCACAGACAGATTTAGACACATGTCCTTGTGTCTCTGGGCCGTACCTCTGTCCTCCAGCTTCTGCTCCTTGTTGTTGGAGTCCAGGAGGGAGATGTAGAACTGACTCTGTCCTGACAGAGCCTCACTCGAGTGCTGGTATCCAGTGACAGCCGCTGACACACAAACAACACAATCACATTTATGGACCACAGGATTTCAGATGCCACTGTGTCAGATGCCCTCTCCCTCTCTGTGTGTCAGATGCCCTCCCTCTCTCCCTCCCTCTCTCTCTCTCTCTGTCAGATGCCCTCCCTCTCTCCCTCCCTCTCTCTCGCTCTCTGTGTCAGATGCCCTCCCTCTCTCCTGTATTGTAGTGTCTGTAGTGTAAGACTGAGATGAGGACAGGTCAAATGTCTCTCACTCCACTCCTTCATCTGCCCCAGGCGGCTGTGACTCGAATGTGTGTATTCAATAAATACATTTTCCATGATGCTAGTTCATGTTCACGCTTTACCTTCTGGCCTGACTGCCTTCTCACAGGACGTCTCCTTCTCAGCGTGGGGGTCGGAGCAGCAGGAGGCAGAGGAGCTGAGCTCAGTGACCCCAGAGTCTGTGATGGTGGAGGGAGAGGAGAGGGGCGAGAGGGGCTGTGTGTCCCCAGAGTGCAGCGCTGAGGCCTGGGCACACTCCGCCTGCTCCTCGGACTCTCCTGGTTCTCCTGCTTCTGCTGAACTCTCACCCATGGCCTCGTCTTCTGACCCCTCCGAGGGCAGCGACAGAGGGGGCAGGTCAGAGCGACACTGGGAGCTCTCTGGAGACAAGCGTCCAGACTGGAACGGAGGCTGGAACACATTCACCGAAAACCTGCAAACAAATGCATCGAGATAATGAGGATTAAAACAGAATCAGAAGAGTTTAAGACACAGCCTGACGCCTTTACACCGGCCGTGACCAATAGCACTATAATCTGTGTAACACTGGAGACTTTCTGACCCCGAGACTTAACCAACCAGTCCAGTTCTTCAGTAATGATCCATGACCTAAACCAGGACTAAAAAAGGGCTAAACCAGGACTAAACCAGGACTAAACTGGGAATAAACCAGGACTAAACCAGGACTAAACCGGGTCTAAACCGGGACTAAACCGGGTCTAAACCGGGAATAAACCGGGACTAAACCGGGTCTAAACCGGGACTAAACCGGGACTAAACCGGGTCTAAACCGGGTCTAAATCGGGTCTAAACCGGGTCTAAACCAGGACTAAACCAGGACTAAACCAGGACCATCTGTGATCAGCCTTGGTCAAGTTTCTTTAGATTGAAATGAAACTCAACATTCCATTTTTTCCAGCTCTGAATTAATCGAGAGCTTGAATCCAACTTAACCCCACTTTTCGTCCACATGTGAAGAAGTAAATACAGGTGGAGCGTGGGCCACGCCCCGTGTACCTGGGCCACGCCCCGTGTACCTGGGCCACGCCCCATGTACCTGGAGAAGCCCTGCAGCAGCTGGGTGAGGCGGGCTGTGGTCAGTCTGGACTCTGGGACACTGATGAGGAAGGGCAGTCCCACCAGCTCCGTGTGCGGCCGACACAGAGCCTTGTGATTGGGCCAGTGGGTTTTCTGACACACCCTGACAGAGGAGGATGAGGTCAGAGGTTAAAGGTCACAGATCGGTCTTATACGGGGGTCAGACGGCGGAGACTTACTGGTTGCAGTATCCGACGCGGTAACAGCGAGTGCATCTCTTGAGTTTGTCGTCCTCAGACACGGGAGGCTTCAGACACGCAGCGCACTTTGAAATGGGAATGTTGGGGACTTGGAGTTTCTGAAACGTAAAATGATCCTGGTAAAATGTGATTTATTGAGTCAGATCTAATACTAAAATAAAGAAGTTTCAATATCTAAAAGAAATGTGTTGAAATTCAGTCAGTCAATATTCCCTCATGCTCTTAGTTCTTTTGAATAGTTTACAGTATTTTTGACACACTGCCACATTATAAACCCAGGATCAATGACGTTTAAATCCTCAAAGTGAAATCTAGTGCCGCTCTAAACCTGTGCTAGCTCTGCTCTAACAGCTATCGGTCTGATCGGTTAGAACTGATCATATTCAGGAAATAATGTGAAAGAAAATATATTTAGGGGGATTTTGCAGGACAGGACTCCATCTTTGGTTCATCTTCTTGTTCTACTTCCATGGTGCAAATTTGCAAAAGTTCTAAGCTGCAACAACTGATCCAGGTTTTATAAAACATCCATGGTCTGTACCTGACGCTCCCGTCACCTCCTGTGTGAGCTAGGACACACAGGGCCTCTGCTGTTCCAGGACTTTCAGTCATGATAAAGATAATATCATGCTGAGGCCCTGTGATGGAGCTATATCTGCAGTCACACCACGTAGACTGATTAACAGAAGGACAGTTAGACTGTCCAATCAGAGAAATTTAGTTCTCATTCCCTGTAAGAAGATAACATCCAGCCCTACTGAAACTAATCTGAAACTTGCTGTGCTCAATGTCAGATCTTTATGTAACAAGTCATTTTTAATTAATGATTTTATTTCTTCTTTTAATCTTGACTTTATGTTTTTAACCGAACATGGCTTGACAAAAACACAGGTAATGCAATTCTAGTGGAATCAACTCCACCCAACTTCAAATTTGAATCTGAAACACGAGTAAACAAAAAGGTGGAGGGGTGTGTGCATTTTTCAGAGATAACTTAATTACTCATAGATTGTCATTTGGGGTATTTTCATCTTTTGAGTATATTTCCTTTAAAATGGAATTAAAACAAACACCCTCCATAGTCTACTTAGTCATATACAAACCTCCTCAGCACTGTCAAAGTTTTATTGATGATTTTACTGAGATGCTTTCAGTCATATGCACAGAGTTTGATGGTTTAGTCATTACAGGTGATTTTAATGTACATGTGGATAATATGTTTGATAGAAATGCTAAGAGCTCTGCTCTGTCCTTGAAACCTTTGGTCTGACTCAGCATGTCAGCGAGCCCACCCACAACAGAGGACACACTCTGGACCTGCTCATCACAAAAGGTGTAAATATATCAAATGTCAACGTGGTGGATGTTGCTCTGTCTGATCATTTCTGTGTCTTTTTTGACCTGTCTGTTATTCCCAAACCAGCGGCTGGTCCTGCAGTTGTTCGAAGGAGACACATAAATGATGATGGAACAGGTGCACTGTTCATGGAAATGATTCACTTTGAAAATGCCTTATGTTCTAATGTTGATGATTTGCTGAACTCTGTGACGTCGAGTGTTTTGAATGTTCTGGACACCATTGCCCCGATGAAGGTTAAATGGTTAAAGATAAGCAGAAAGCGCCATGGAGGAATGATGACGCGGTCAGGGCACAGAAAAGGGCACAGAAAAGGGAGTGCCGAGGGCCGAGCGGGAATGGCGCAAGTCAAAGCTCCAGGTTCATTATGAGATTTACAGAGAAAAGATGCACATGTACAACCACACTTTATGTAGAACAAGGCAGAGATATTTCTCTGACATTATTGAAGTTGCAGTAACAACTCTCGTGTCCTGTTTGCAGCAGTAAACAGATTAACAAACCCTCCAGCTCCGCTGCCATTAGAACTAATTTCCATATCTAAGTGCAATGAGTTTGCAGTATTCTTTAATGACAAGGTTCAGGCCATTAAAATGCCATCAATCCCACAAAGCAAATAACATCCCTGCAGCCACCTAGACACTTAGAGCTGACTCACTTTGCACCTGTAACTGACAAAACTGTCCAAGAGATCGTCACCAGTCTGAGTTCATCTACATGCTGCCCTCGATGTGTTACCCACTAAATTTCTAAAGTCTGTGCTCAACAGTTTGCTGTCACCAGTCGCTTGCATAGTTAATATGTCACTTCAATCTGGAACATTCCCAAGAGCTTTGAAAACTGCAGTTATCAAGCCCTCCTAAAGAAGAGCAGTCTTGATGCCACAATATTGAACAATTACCGACCAATTTCTAATCTGCCGTTTTTAGGCAAAGTCCTTGAAAAAGTTGTTTACCAACAGCTTATTAACTTCCTCCAAAATTAACAACTCTTTCGATACTTTCCAGTCGGGTTTTAGACCCACCACAGCACTGAGACTGCTCTTATCAAGGTGACAAATGACATCCGCCTGAACACTGATGCAGGCAAAGTCTCAGTCTTGATCCTGTTAGATCTGAGTGCTGCTTTTGACACTGTGGATCATGGAATCCTCTTACAGAGACTAGAGGACTGGGTGGGCATCTCTGGTACAGCACTAAACTGGTTCAAGTCCTATCTAGAAAACAGGGAGTTCTTTGTTGAAATTGGAAAATGTGTCTCAGATAAAATGTCCCTGAGCTGTGGAGTGCCCCAGGGGTCAATTTTGGGACCCCTGCTGTTCAATCTGTACATGCTGCCGCTAGGTCAGTTAATACGCAGCAACAATGTGTCTTACCACAACTATGCAGATGACTCTCAGATCTATGTCACACTGGCAGCAGGTGAATATGGACCAGTGGATTCACTCTGCCACTGCATCCAACAGATCAGTGAGTGGATGCAAAACAACTTTCTTCAGCTAAACTCAGACAAGACTGAAGTCATAGTCTTCGGCCCACAGAAACATAGAGAAAGTGTCAGCAGTCACCTCCAGTCTCTTTCTCTAAAACCTTCAAATCGGGCTAGAAATTTAGGGGTAATAATGGACTCAGACTTGAACTTTAACAGCCACATCAAATCAATAACATCTGCAGCTTTTTACCATCTAAAAAACATTGCAAAAATCAAAGGTATACTGTCAAAACCAGACTTAGAGAGACTTATCCATGCATTTGTCTCCAGTAGGTTAGACTACTGTAACGGCCTGCTCACTGGCCTCTCCAAACGGGCCTTAAAACAGCTGCAGTACATCCAGAACGCTGCTGCTCGGGTCCTGACCAGAACCAGGAAGTACGAGCACATAAGTCCTGTGCTCAGGTCTCTGCACTGGCTTCCTGTAGCTCAAAGAATAGACTTTAAAGCAGCTCTGCTTGTGTACAAGTCTATTCATGGCTTAGGTCCAAAGTACATCTCTGACATGTTAGTGCCATATGACCATCTCGCACTCTGAGGACTTCAGGGACCGGCCTCCTGCTGGTGCCCAGAGTCAGGACTAAACATGGGGGAATCAGCGTTTCAGTTTTATGCAGCTAAAACCTGGAACATTCTTCCTGAAGATGTGAGACAGGCCTCTACTTTGACAATGTTTAAATCCAGGCTCAAAACGGTTCTGTTTATCTGTGCATATGACTGAGAGGTTTTTTATTTTTATTCTGCACTCTTTTTGTTTTAATGTTTTAATGTCATTTTATGATGATTATTTGTGATTATTCATGTTTGATTTGTGTGATTTTAATGTTTTTTCTTATTCTGTAAAGCACTTTGAATTACCTTGTGTACGAATTGTGCTATACAAATAAACTTGCCTTGCCTCCTCTGTACCTGACGCTCCCGTCACCTCCTCTGTACACCTGTCACCTCCTCTGTACCTGATGCTCCCGTCACCTCCTCTGCACCTGACGCTCCTGTCACCTCCTCTGTACCTGACGCTCCTGTCACCTCCTCTGTACCTGATGCTCCCGTCACCTCCTCTGTACCTGATGCTCCCGTCACCTCCTCTGTACACCTGTCACCTCCTCTGTACCTGATGCTCCTGTCACCTCCTCTGTACACCTGTCACCTCCTCTGTACCTGATGCTCCCGTCACCTCCTCTGTACCTGAGGGCACCCGTCACCTCCTCTGTACCTGATGCTCCCGTCACCTCATCTCTGTACCTGATGCACCCGTCACCTCCTCGTACCTGATGCTCCCGTCACCTCCTCTGTACACCTGTCACCTCCTCTGTACCTGATGCTCCTGTCACCTCCTCTGTACACCTGTCACCTCCTCTGTACCTGATGCTCCTGTCACCTCCTCTGTACCTGATGCACCTGTCACCTCCTCTGTACCTGATGCTCCCGTCACCTCCTCTGTACACCCGTCACCTCCTCTGTACCTGATGCACCTGTCACCTCCTCTGTACCTGATGCTCCTGTCACCTCCTCTGTACCACCTGTCACCTCCTGTCACCTCCTCTGTACCTGATGCACCTGTCACCTCCTTGTACCTGATGCTCCCGTCACCTCCTCTGTACACCCGTCACCTCCTCTGTACCTGATGCACCTGTCACCTCCTCTGTACCTGATGCTCCTGTCACCTCCTCTGTACACCTGTCACCTCCTCTGTACCTGATGCTCCCGTCACCTCCTCTGTACCTGATGCACGCGCAGCTCCACCACTCTCTCTTTGGCCAGATCTCTGGAGAGCACCTCGAAGCAGAACAACATGTCTGACGCAGACACAGTGTCCAGGGAGTGAGAGGGCAGAAGCATACGCTGGAAACGGCACTTAGCCACCTGCACAGAGAGACGCAGAGTGATATAAGCACAGGTGAGTTTAACCAGGTAAAACACACCCACGGCCCTCCAGAGCTCAGACTGATGTAAGCACAGGTGAGTTTAACCAGGTAAAACACACCCACGGCCCTCCAGAGCTCAGACTGGTTCAAACCCTGTCCTGGTCTTCAGACAGATCTTAAATTACCTTTACCCCCATTGAGACCTCACCTCGGCCAGACGCAGGTTCTCGGCTTTGACCCTGACGCTGCGAGAGATGGACTCCAGAACCTCGGCTGTGCTCGAGTGCTCTTTGCTCACACTCACCAGGAACTGAAACATAAGAGGACAGAGGGCACTTACTACACACAACCTCAGCCTCATGATGCTCCTGAGGCTAACGACACAACCTCAGCCTCATGATGCTCCTGAGGCTAACGACACAACCTCAGCCTCATGATGCTCCTGAGGCTAACGACACAACCTCAGGAGCACCATGAGGCTGAAGATAAGGATCATTGTGTTAGTCTGGTCAGTTCTGTTGTGTCTTAAAATAAATGTGCTGACAAGCGCCTCCATGTTCATCTAATCATTAAATGTTCAATACTTTCACTTTCATTTAATAACAGTTGTGTGTTTTGTCCACGTCCTGTTTACACTCCAGATAAATCAGATCACACGAGTTTGTAGTAATAAATCAGATGAACCTTTGCCCTCACACTGAACTCACAGTATGAAATGTGAGGGGATGCACCTGTTTCTGCTCTGATATCGACTGAACCCATATCTTGGAACTCAATATCGATATCAGTATCGGATCGGTGCACCTCTAACGTGAGTATAATGTAAAATGTGCATAGACAGAGTCTTTTACCTTGACAGGTTTTTTATGGGGTTCTTTTGCGAAGTAGAAAACCGACAGCACCTTCTGTTTCTGAGGCAACGGCACAGGCAGGTACAGGAAGGGGTCAAAGGTGATGGACACCTGAGGAAGAGGAGGAGGAGGAGGGGGAGGAGGAGGAGGAGGAGGAGGAGCAGAGTGTTACACATCCACATCTGAATATTCACTTTTCACTGCGTTTCACTGGGTCAGACAGAACTCACCTTGGAGCAGGTGGGACAGACCAGCTTAGACTTAAACTGTCCCTGAAACAGATCCACGATGAAAGAGTCGTTCCTCATTTTGTGTCTCTGCCAGGCCTCCTCCGCCACCACCTGCAACGTGGACAACAACAACATGAACAACAACAAATATAAACAACATCACAACATGACGGGCGTCATCACGATGGGCCACACCTCCAGACTCACTGTTCTAATTCAAGTTGTGTCATGTATTTATGTTTTTATCTATTTATTTTTATGTAACTGATTCAGATTTTTAAGGTGGTGTTGAATTAATGAAAAACACTGACAAAAAAGAGACAAAACTTATTCTTTTTTTTTTTCTTAAGACCAAACTTTTAGACTTTATAATTTCGTGCACTTTTATTTCCGCTAATATATTTTTATATATATATTTGTTTATATCTGATTTATTTTCTTAGATTGGGTGAAGTATTTCTCCTGTTCCCACCTCGTCCAGGCGGCCGTCGGAGTCCACGGTCTCGGTGTAGGGTTTGTTCTGGATCCGGTTCAGATCCTCGTGAAGTCCGTCCAGGAGGAAGGCCATGAACTCCTGAGCGTCGTGCTGCGCGTAACCCGTGAACTGACTCGCTTTACTCGCCACGATCGCCTGAGGAAACACCGGACAGCACAGGGGTCAGAGGGGTCCAAGCTAATCTGAACAATTATTGATACTTTGCTGATGTCATCAACGTTCCAGGGAGCGTAGTGCTAACTGGAGGCACTGCTCTGTCTGAAGCTCTGACTCCTAAACACAGACCACAGGCTCCTGCGAACGTCCGGTTTACATCCATTTTGGATTTTCACTCGAGTTTTCAGATTTTAAAACTTAATTTGTGCAGCGTACCACCGCGGTAAGTGCTGAACATTCCTCCATAGCCAAACATGCAGTCCCCCCATTCTGAGATGAGTGTGATGGTGTGAGACTGTGAGACTGTACCTTGAGTTTCGACGGTTGGAAGGCGTGGTGCGTGCCTTTCCACAGAGCTCGGAGCAGAACCGCAAACCCGATGGCGAGTCGGCCCCCCGTCCCCAGAGGATTATTACAGTTTATCTCAGACTCAAACGCTCGGTCTGAAAACAACGACAACGATGGTAAAACAAGAAATATTCTCCTCCATGTACAACACATTCACCAAAGACATACTTCTGAACCTTTAGTAAAGTCTCACTGCAGGAGAGACACCAGCAGCTCAGTCCTGCCACTGTGTCCTCGGGCAAGACTCTTCACCCTCCTTCAGAGTTGTAGAAATGCACTGCTCTTATACAGAGCTTTTCTAACACTCAAAGTCTTTATGCACCACGTTCATCCATGGGAAAAGTGGGTGACGTGTCTTGCCAAAGGACACAAAGACAATGTGCACAGGTTAGAGCTGGGATTGAACCACCTCTACCTACGCCAGTGAGTGAAGGTCCAAGTGTAACTGGGTCAACTGCACTGGACTATACTGTGAAAGTAGTCCCCCTGGTGTTTGGTGTTACTGTTAAAGCAGTCCCCCCGGTGTTACCGTGAAAGTAGTCCCCATGATCTTTGGTGTTACTGTTAAAGCAGTCCCCCTGGTGTTACCGTGAAAGTAGTCCCCCTGGTGTTTGGTGTTACTGTTAAAGCAGTCCCCCTGGTGTGTTACCGTGAAAGTAGTCCCCCTGGTCTTTGGTGTTACTGTTAAAGCAGTCCCCCCGGTGTTTACCGTGAAAGTAGTCCCCATGATCTTGGTGTTACTGTTAAAGCAGTCCCCCCGGTGTTACCGTGAAAGTAGTCCCCCTGGTGTTTGGTGTTACTGTTAAAGCAGTCCCCCCGGTGTTACCGTGAAAGTAGTCCCCCTGGTGTTTGGTGTTACTGTAAAGCAGTCCCCCCCGTGTTACCGTGAAAGTAGTCCCCCTGGTGTTTGGTGTTTTACTGTTAAAGCAGTCCCCCCGGTGTTACCGTGAAAGTAGTCCCCCTGGTGTTTGGTGTTACTGTTAAAGCAGTCCCCCCGGTGTTACCGTGAAAGTAGTCCCCCTGGTGTTTGGTGTTACTGTTAAAGCAGTCCCCCCGGTGTTACCGTGAAAGTAGTCCCCTGGTGTTTGGTGTTACTGTTAAAGCAGTCCCCCCCAGTGTTACCGTGAAAGTAGTCCCCATGATCTTTGGTGTTACTGTTAAAGCAGTCCCCCCGGTGTTACCGTGAAAGTAGTCCCCATGATCTTTGTGTTACTGTTAAAGCAGTCCCCCCGGTGTTACCGTGAAAGTAGTCCCCCTGGTGTTTGGTGTTACTGTTAAAGCAGTCCCCCCAGTGTTACCGTGAAAGTAGTCCCCATGATCTTTGGTGTTACTGTTAAAGCAGTCCCCCCCGGTGTTACCGTGAAAGTAGTCCCCATGATCTTTGGTGTTACTGTTAAAGCAGTCCCCCCCGGTGTTACCGTGAAAGTAGTCCCCCTGGTGTTTGGTGTTACTGTTAAAGCAGTCCCCCGGTGTTACCGTGAAAGTAGTCCCCCTGGTGTTTGGTGTTACTGTTAAAAGGCAGTCCCCCCCCGGTGTTACCGTGAAGTAGTGACCCCTGGTGTTTGGTGTTACTGTTAAAGCAGTCCCCCGGTGTTACTGTGAAAGTAGTCCCCCTGGTGTTTGGTGTTACTGTTAAAGCAGTCCCCCCGGTGTTACCGTGAAAGTAGTCCCCCTGGTGTTTTGGTGGTACTGTTAAAGCAGTCCCCCGGTGTTACCGTGAAAGTAGTCCCCTGGTGTTTGGTGTTACTGTTAAAGCAGTCCCCCCGGTGTTACCGTGAAAGTAGTCCCCCTGGTGTTTGGTGTTACTGTTAAAGCAGTCCCCCGGTGTTACTGTGAAAGTAGTCCCCCTGGTGTTTGGTGTTACTGTTAAAGCAGTCCCCCCGGTGTTACCGTGAAAGTAGTCCCCCTGGGTGTTTGGTGTTACTGTTAAAGCAGTCCCCCCCGGTGTTACTGTGAAAGTAGTCCCCCTGGTGTTTGGTGTTACTGTTAAAGCAGTCCCCCCGGTGTTACCGTGAAAGTAGTCCCCCTGTTTGGTGTTACTGTTAAAGCAGTCCCCCAGTGTTACCGTGAAAGTAGTCCCCATGATCTTTGGTGTTACTGTTAAAGCAGTCCCCCCGGTGTTACCGTGAAAGTAGTCCCCCTGGTGTTGGTGGTTACTGTTAAAGCAGTCCCCCAGTGTTACCGTGAAAGTAGTCCCCATGATCTTTGGTGTTACTGTTAAAGCAGTCCCCCCCGGTGTTACCGTGAAAGTAGTCCCTGAGCTCCCTGGTGTTGGACAGACTCTGGATGACGCTGTTCATGAAGCAGGTGTTGCCCAGGTTGACCAGTCCAGTGAATCCGGGCAGACAGACCTTCCTCTCCTCCTCTTCCTCTCGAGCCTCGCTGACCGCAGGGGAGTGGGACATGGGCTGGACCATACACGTGGGCTTGGGCTGAACACAACAGAGTCAGGTCAGACTATGGCACTGGGTTTAAGAGTTTATTATTATTTTGTCATTTCACTGATTTTAATGCATTTTCTAATTTAATTTAAAGTCTTAGATTTTGCCAGAGGAGTGAGAAAACCACATTGGAGAGTTATTTCTGTTGGCAGAGAATCATTTCCCCTCCATCAGAAACTGGAAATGAAACTTGAATTTAGATCTTTTTTTTTATCTTGACTTTATTAGTTTGTTGTATATTTGATTACTTGGGATGAGATTTGACTCATTTAATATTACATTCAATAACTTTCCTTTTCTAAGGATCATTTTATCCGTCAGTGGATTCAGATATATTTATATAAACACACAGATACACAAGTGTATTAAAAATACTCCGGTAGTCTCAGTGTAAACAGTAAATCTGTCACAGTCTTGTGACTTAGAGGTTTATGGTTAACCCGTTTAAATCCTTTAGAAAATGGTTTATATATTTGTAATGTTTTATGCAGTGTCCTTGATATATTATTTAGTACGTAGACTTTAAAACAGACTCTGTACCCCTGCTTTCACCGCAGGTAACAGCCCGCTCTGTTCACATCCCCCTCACCGCGGGGATAACAGTCCCGTTTAGTCCGCTCTGTTCCCCCCTCACCGCGGTAACAGCCCCGCTCTGTTCCCCCCTCACCGCGGTAACAGCCCGCTCAGTTCCCCCCTCCGTGGTAACAGCCCGCTCTGTTCCCCCCTCACCGTGGTAACAGCCCGCTCTGTTCCCCCCTCACCGTGGTAACAGCCCGCTCTGTTACCCCCCTCACCGTGGTAACCTGTTCCCCCTCACCGCGGGTAACAGCCCGCTCTGTTCCCCCCTCACCGCGGTAACAGCCGCTCTGTTCCCCCCTCAACCGTGGTAACAGCCCGCTCTGTTCCCCCCTCACCGCGGTAACAGCCCGCTCTGTTCCCCCCTCACCGCGGGGTAACAGCCCGCTCTGTTCCCCCCTCACCGTGGTAACAGCCCGCTCTGTTCCCCCCTCACCGCGGTAACAGCCCGCTCTGTTCCCCCCTCACCGCGGTAACAGCCCGCTCTGTTCCCCCCTCACCGTGGTAACAGCCCGCTCTGTTCCCCCCTCACCGTGGTAACAGCCCGCTCTGTTCCCCCCTCACCGTGGTAACAGCCTGCTCGCTCTTCAGAGACACATGCTCAGATCGAGGAGCCACAGTGTCCAGTCCACCGTCCTCTCCTCTTGCTGGAGCTTTGGGGGTCTTGGGCGTGTCCTCTCCCCCCCGTGGAGGCTCCTCTGACGGGGGCAGGCTGTGCTGGCTGCTGCCCGGCTGGCTCTTCTCCAAACACGCAGGGCCAGAGGACACAGCGACCTTTGCACCCCCCACTGCACCTTAAACAGAGGACACAGAGGCTTGTGCTTAGAAAACACAGGGCCGTCCACTAGAGGGCGACGTTACAGATGAGATAAGCCAGAGTCTGTGGGACTGTGGGACATTCAGGGTCATGTTGGGATTCTCAATACTCTCCCTTTGCTCAGACTAAAACTATGTGAGTCACTTAAGTTCTTGGTCGGTCAAAGTTCTTGGGGCCTGAAGCAGAAAATTCTTTGGTTAAATTGTAAACTCCATTTTGCCAGTTTATTATAAGAGCACCTGGGTCTGCATCAAATTATAAACCGCTTTTATTTCAGATTAAACTCATCCTGAAAAAGTGTCTCTACTCAGTGACCCCGACAGCGTGACCCCTGACCCCACAGTGACCCAGGGTGTGGTCAGCAGAAGCGTGGCAGCAGACCTTGTGTGGTTGGAGCCTCCAGACCTCCCCAGCGCTGACTGTGCCTCTTCTTCAGAGCGATGTCCAGACGAGACGGCGTGAACGAGTACGTGCACTGCTCCGGCTCGATCAGGTTCCTGCAGCAAACAGACACTGGAGTTTCACTTCATTAAAGAATTCCCCAAACATGCATGGATGCCTCTAAAACCCCAGGCATGTTTTTGAAGGAACATCAGAACATACTAAACAGATTTTTCCTTTAGGTTTTGACCATAATGCCTCCCCTTTAAAAGATGTCTCTTCTGTTGTACCTGAGTTTGACCTGCCACCTGAACACTGTGTTGGGTCCACAGCCCGAGTGAAGCCGCAGGAAGTTTGTGTCACTGAAAAAAACAGAACAAACAGGAGTTATTCTTATGTCCATCAAGAGCAGAGCCACAACCACAGAAGGAACACGCTCAAAATGTGATTATCCTCTACTATCCATGTTATAAAACAGAGCTGGAGTTTTATTTCACACATGTTTAACACACAAATCTTTCTATTAGTTTAAAAGATGAGTGTAAAGTCCTGCTCTCTGTATGCCTGTGTTCTCTTTATTTCTCTCTCTTTCTCTTTCTTTCTCTCTGTTCTGCGGGGTCTTACCTTGTCTGAAAGATGAGTGTAAAGTCCTGCTCTCTGAATATGACTCTGGCTGATTCTCTGCACACTCCTTTAATATAAACGTTCACCACCATCAGGTCAGTGCCTTTCTCGTACGAGTCGTTCTTCACCAGCTGCAGCGTCACCATCTGCTCTGGCGCTGAAACACCAGAGGGGGGCGTCGTTTAGTACAGTACTCACATAAATAGATGTCTATGGAGAAGCATTTCCGTTGGTACCTTCTTGTCTGAGAGAGTCCACCGGCTCCTCTTTACACTGGTCGCTCTTCTCCTCCTCACAGTCTCCTCTGTCCTCTGTGACCTCTGACCCCAGTTCTGTGACCTCTGACCCCACCTCTCTGTCTGGCTCCCTCTGCTGGTCTGCACTGACAGCTTCTGTGTGCTCATCGCCCCCTGGAGGTGACGGGGAGGTCCTCATCTCCAGGTCCGGGTTTGGAGCTTCTGATCCCTGTGATTTCAAACAGAGCTTAACATTATTCACTCAATACAATATGTGCCAGAGAGTTGATTTATAACAGCGGCTTTAAGTCGTTAGCACCGAAGAGGGGTCGGGTCTGTCTGGGGTCGGGTCTGTCTGGGGTCGGGTCTGTCTGGGGTCGGGTCTGTCTGGGGTCGGGTCTGTCTGGGGTCGGGTCTCACTGGGGTCGGGTCTCTCTGGGGTCGGGTCTCTCTGGGGTCGGGTCTCTCTGGGGTCGGGTCTCTCTGGGGTAGGGGGGTCTCTCTGGGGTCGGGTCTCTCTGGGGTCGGGTCTCTCTGGGGTCGGGTCTCTCTGGGGTCGGGTCTCTCTGGGGTCGGGTCTCTCTGGGCCGGGGCCCTGGGCTCCGGCTCCCAGAGAGACCCCAGACTCGGCTCGGGGCTCTCTGCTCGGGGCTCTCTGGGCTCGGGGTATAGTTCAGTTGCTCGGGGTCACAACACTGACCTGAGTGTTGGGTGTGGGAGGGGGTCTTGGGGTCAGGGCTGTGTGTTCCTCCTGTGCAGGTGTGCGTCCAGGCCCCCAGAGACCCGGCAGAGAGTGCGGCGGACTCGGCTCTGGGTGCGGCGGTTCAGTTGGTGCGGCGGCAGGTGCGGCGGCAGTCTGCGGCGGAGGTGTGGCCTCCTGTGCAGGTGTGCGGCGGCAGGTGCGGCGGCAGGTGCGGCGGCAGGTGCGGCGGCAGGTGCGGCAGAGGGGCTGTGGACTCTGTGGAGTCCGTAGACCCTGTGAGCTCTGATACAGTCTTATTATCACTGAGGCCTGGGCCGTCACTGTGTGTCCTGGTTTTCTCTGTGGAGTCTGCTCTGGGCTGAGGGACACGTTTACGATCAGACTTACTGCTGCTCTTCTGCTCACTGGGGTGGGTTTGGTTCTGTTGGGTCTGGTTGGGGCGGGTTTGGTTCTGTTGGGTCTGGTTGGGGTGGGTTTGGTTCTGTTGGGTCTGGTTGGGGCGGGTTTGGTTCTGTTGGGTCTGGTTGGGGCAGGTTTGGTTCTGTTGGGTCTGGCTGGGTTGGGTTTGGTTCTGTTGGGTGTGGTTGGGTTGGGTCTGGCTGGGTTGGGCTTGGTTGTTATGGGTGTGGTTGGGTTGGGTCTGGCTGGGTTGGGCTTGGTTGTGGGCAGGAGTCGAGGCCTGGACTTTAGCCTGAGACACTCTATTCTTCTCTGAGGGCCCGGTGGACTCGGACTTCTTCAGAACATTGGGCTGGTGCTGCACAGCCTCCTTCTTTTTATTGGACTGAAAAACATGACAGAAAACATTCAGTTTCTCCACGTTTAAAGGCCGAGATAAATCAGTAAACAGAAACATATCAACACAATAATGTTGCTTCTGGTTGGACACAGCAGATGTGCCACATGTGGAGGTAATTCCACTCCACAGACCACAGAGTCTATACTGTCAGTACTACAGACAGTATAGATGACAGAGGTAGTACTGTACCATGAGTGAGGGCCAGATGTGGAAGGGGATCTTCTTGTGCATCACCAGGTGCAGGAGTCCCGTCTTCTCTTTGTACTGCACTCGGCTGCACGACGCTTCAATCTCCTCCTGGAGGGAGCAGCTCCACTCACGTCCGTCTGAAACACACAAACAAGCCCAGAGTAAGACAAAGCACCCACCAGGAAGGAAACGTGTAGTACAGGTGTGGTGCAGGTGCGGTGCAGGTGCAGAGCAGGTCCTCACCAGGGAAGCTGACCAGAGCGTGAGTGTCGCTGAAGCTGCTGCTCACGTCGTCGGCGCTCTGGACGCCGTCTCCACAGCGCAGACGCACGATTACATCACTGGCATTCTGCTTCCAGTCCACAAACACATCTGTAATATAAGACACAACAAGGTTTAAACCAGCCACTCATCACTCTAAAAACAACCACATCACTTAAACCTCTAAATGATCACACTGGGGGTGTTCCACATGTACTTCTACGTCAGACTGTTCATCAGTTACCATGGAGACACAATGCACATATTGTAAACACTGTCAAAAATGTTATAAAAACATCAGAAAACCCAACAAAAAAATCCAAAAGTGATTGATTGATTTTACACAAAAGGCGAGAGTGACTCACTGAAAAACTGTTGGCTAATGCTAATGCTAGCGCTAGCTAGCTCACGACTGTAATGTTATTTGAGAGGGACGTGTTTAACAGCACAAATCAGCTCACCTGTTGGAGTTCACCCAAGTCAGTTCTTTATGGTCAGATTGTGTTAAAACAAAACCCAGATTAAAGTCTAATAAAGCCTTAGACAGAGCAGTGCCCCTAGGTAGCATCTCACCCCTATGTTGTTAATGACATCAACTGCAAAGTATGAGTAGACTAGTCTTACTTAATTTTGCTCATTACGATCAGAAAGAAATCCAAAATAAACAGATACGGCAGCAGAGGCGAGCTGTGCACCCGCTCCAAATACCAGAGAAAACACGACCTGGGCTCAGAGGAAGGCGACAGGTGAGGCGACAGGTGAGGCGACAGGTGAGCGACAGGTGAGGCGACAGGTGAGGCGACAGGTGAGGCGACAGGTGAGGCGACAGGTGAGGCGACAGGTGAGAAAGTCTCAGAGAGTAAAGTACAGTGCACACGGGGAGGTGCTCGGGGTAAAATCATAGTAAACTCCTCTGGACTCGAGTCAGCTCCTCCCAGACTGAACACCCGAAAGGTCACAGAAAATGATCCTCTGCAGCTGGTCTCTAGAGCACGAGGGCACACACACACATACACACACACACGAGCACACACACACATACACACACACGAGCACACACACACACGCACGAGCACACACACACACGAGCACACACACACGCACGAGCACACACACACACGAGCACACACACACACACACACACACACACACACGAGCACACACACACACACACACACAGCACACACACACACACACACACACACACAGCACACACACACACGCACGAGCACACACACGCACGAGCACACACACACACATACACACACACGAGCACACACACACACACACACACACGAGCACACACCACACGCACACAAGCACGCACACACAAGCGCACACACACCCACACACGCACACACATGAACACACACACACACACACACACACACACGAGCACACACACACACACACGAGCACACACACGCACGAGCACACACACACACACACACGAGCACACACACGCGAGCGCACACACACCCACACGTGCGCGCACACACACGCACACACATGAACACGCACACGCACGCACACACACAATATCTCACGAGACAAAAAGATTGTGCATTTCTTGTGAGATTTTTTTAAATCTCTGTGTTTACATTTGGACTGGACAGAAAAGGGTAAAGTGAGTTACACCTCCTCCTCCTCCTTCTCCACCACCTGCACCTCCTCCACCACCTGCACCTCCTCCACCACCTCTGCAGTGTTAAATGACACTGACAACAAAAATATGACATATAATGTATAAAAACTGTGACCCAGTCTCGTCTCTCTGACTGTACAGCTGTAACACTCTGAGGTCTTTGACAAATACAATGTAAACTTTATAAAACAAATGATTATTCTTATAGGAAACAGGACAGTGTTTATTTTACTGCTTCTTTTAAACATGTTTTGGGGCACCTCTGTTTTGATATTTCAACATTATTATAACTGTAAATGTTGAATGTTTTGGAGGGACAGTATGAGGAAGGTCTGCATTTCTAAGAACCTGACTGCGCTGCCCTCTGCTGGCAACTGTGGAAATAAACCAGGCAAAAATCCAAAAGTCTGACGGCTCAGCCCAGTGTCGTCATGAAGTTCAGTCTGTGAGGGCAGGAGATGCTCAGAAATATGACTTCAGTCCATCTGACTGTAGTTCCACACATGCCCTTTAGGGGGCAGCACAGAGGCCCTGCTCCTGGAGTGAAGATCATTATGAGCCGTTTATTTTGATGTTTATTCTGCCTAAACAGCAGTGATATGAATAATGTCCTGGTGTGTCATTTGATTCAGACTTGTTCTTGGATGTTGAGTTTTTAAACGACCTGGTTCGTTGAAAAGTCCCCAATTTATTTTTGCTGTAATTAAATTAAATATAATAGTTTAAGTATAATTGGTTGGACAAAAGCATCTGCACATTTAGTCATAGCTTCAGCGTCTGTAATTACGTCTCATTCACCTGTGTAATGATTCTTTTGATGAGAACTATGAGGAAACAGTCCCGCAGTATCGGTGACACATAAGTAGAACCACTGAAAGATAATACCTGGTGAAGGAGGTAAACGGGACACGCCTCTCCACACAAAATCACATTCAGAGGAGACAGGTTTTCAGGGCAGGGACAATATTAAAGGTAGAGTTACACTTTAAAGACCAAACTCAAAGAGACTGGAGTCAGCAGGGAATAAACACAGACCGGCATGTTTTATTTATGTGAAGGGCTGGACAGAACCTCTCTGCCTCCGACTCTCAGGCTGCTCGTGTGAAGAGCTACAGACACGACCCGCTCTGTGGCCCTCGCCCTCTACAGTGAGCTCAGAGTGAACTCACGCCCCCTGGTGGTAGACAGGACCCTCTCTGTGGCCCTCGCCCTCTACAGTGAGCTCAGAGTGAACTCACGCCCCCTGGTGGAAGACAGGACCCCTCTCTGTGGCCCTCGCCCTCTACAGTGAGCTCAGAGTGAACTCACGCCCCCTGGTGGTAGACAGGACCCTCTCTGTGGCCCTCGCCCTCTACAGTGAGCTCAGAGTGAACTCACGCCCCCTGGTGGTAGACAGGACCCTCTCTGTGGCCCTCGCCCTCTACAGTGAGCTCAGAGTGAACTCACGCCCCCTGGTGGTAGGACATTACCTTTCTTGACCTCTGCGATGACCCTCTCTGTGGCAGTCGCTCTCTTGGCCTCTCGACTCTCCTGGTTCACTCGATCTTTGTGTTTCTTTTTGCTGGAGCTGTGGTCCAGGGGCCCAGCCCTGTGCTGGGGCCGGCCTCCTCCACTGCCCCCTGCACAGAAACAACACGACTGGGCGTCACACGGCGACTTATGACAGGATTGACTCTTTTGTTAAGATGATGTTTAGAGAGAACATTTGAACATTATGTGATGTAAAAGAAAATACATTTGAATTGTTAAACAAACTAAATCTGCCAAATGAATCACAATTTAATCAGAATTTCAATGGACAATCTGTAGATCACAAAACTAATCACAGCTGCATTTACATATTTTTCTCAAATTGTTCAGACCTAAAACAAAAATCCCATCATGCATTTCAGAACCTGTTTGTAGAGGTCGAAACTACAGAGTCAGAAGCTTTTATACAGAATAAGACCCCAGGGACTCACAGGGAGGGCATCTGACACACAGAGAGGAGGGCATCTGACACACAGAGAGGGCATCTGACACACAGAGAGGAGGGCATCTGACACACAGGGAGGGCATCTGACACACAGAGAGGAGGGCATCTGACACACAGAGAGGAGGGCATCTGACACACAGGGAGGGCATCTGACACACAGAGAGGAGGGCATCTGACACACGGAGGAAGGGCATCTGACACATGGGGAGGGCATCTGACACACAGGGGGAGGGCATCTGACACACACGGGGAGGGCATCTGACACACACAAGAGAGGGCATCTGACACACAGGGGAGGGCATCTGACACACAGGGAGGAGGGCATCTGACACACAGAGAGAGGGCATCTGACACACAGAGAGGAGGGCATCTGACCCACACAGGGAGGGCATCTGACACACAGAGGAGGGCATCTGACACACAGAGAGAGGGCATCTGACACACAGAGAGGAGGGCATCTGACACACGGGGAGGGCATCTGACACACAGGGAGGGCATCTGACACACAGAGAGGGCATCTGACACACACAGAGAGGGCATCTGACACACACAGGGAGAGGGCATCTGACACACAGAGAGAGGGGCATCTGACACACAGAGAGAGGGCATCTGACACACACAGAGAGGGCATCTGACACACAGAGAGGGCATCTGACACACAGGGAGGGCATCTGACACACAGGGAGGGCATCTGACACACAGGGAGGGCATCTGACACACAGAGAGGTTTAGTTTTTTAGTTTTTTTTTGCCTGTATAAAAACGTCGTACCTCCTCCTCCTCCTCCTCCTCCTCCTCCTCCTGCGCTGGCGTCCATCTTGGGGCACTTGGCGCTGACCGGCCGCCCGTCGCCGCTCTCACTTCCGCTGCTGGGCTCTGAATCCGAGGGTTGCCTCTTTCTGCCCGGCCCGGCTATTTTGGCGATGATTCGGGTGTGGACTCTCCCAGAGCAGAATCAGGAGGGAACAGGAAAGGGATCTGGAAAAACAAACACAATTACAGAATTTCAGATTTCGGATTTGAAAAACTGAGTCTTTCACACAGTCAAACAAATCTAAACCTGCTTTGTCACAGCTCAGGATCAAACTTATAATCTGCTTTATTTTGTGTTTGCCAACTTACTGGCATAGTTTATATAAACGGACACAGTTAACCTGCTCCCGGCTCCATCGACTCAGGAGACACTTTTTAAACAGAAGGTGAACTGCTGCTGTCACACTCATGTTGTTCTTAAATGTTTGTATTAACCCTCTACATGATCCTGGGGTTTTTATTTTTTTTTATATATATATTTTTAGTTTATTTATTAATGTTTTTAGTTTATTTTCTTCATTTTTTTAGTTATTTAGAGTTTATTTTTTCATTTATTTTGAGTTTATTTATATTATTTTTGTTATCTGGAGTTTAGTTTTTTTATTTTATTTTTTTTAAGTTTTTAGGTTGTTTTTTTTTTTGTCTTTTGAAAAACTGTCTCTCTCTCTGTATCTGCTGTTGTCAGACTCATGTT
This sequence comes from Periophthalmus modestus, assembly GCA_019594935.1. Lineage (NCBI taxonomy): Eukaryota > Metazoa > Chordata > Actinopteri > Gobiiformes > Gobiidae > Periophthalmus > Periophthalmus modestus. The sequence goes on from JAIEZT010000025.1 coordinate 73,284, forward strand.
GTTCTTAAATGTTTGTATTAACCCTCTACATGATCCTGGGGTTTTTATTTTTTTTTATATATATATTTTTAGTTTATTTATTAATGTTTTTAGTTTATTTTCTTCATTTTTTTTAGTTATTTAGAGTTTATTTTTTCATTTATTTTGAGTTTATTTATATTATTTTTGTTATCTGGAGTTTAGTTTTTTTATTTTATTTTTTTTATTTTTTTTAAGTGTTTTTTTTTTTGTCTTTTGAAAAACTGTCTCTCTCTCTGTCCCTGCTGCTGTCAGACTCATGGTGGTCTTAAATGTTCGTATTAACCCTCTACATGATCCTGGGGTTTTTATTTCACGTCTGTGTCTGTAAATCAACATATGAACATTAATAACAGACACATCAGGTCCTTCTTTCCCCGACGTCGCTCCTGTTAGCGTTGGCAACAGGTTTGATTGACAGTGTTGCTAAGCGCTCTCTCTGTTAAACTCCTGATTGGCTCGTTGGTTGCTATGACACTCGAGGTCCACATATGTAACTCCAGATTGACTGTTATAACTGCTCTAGCCCAGGACTGTTCCAGGCTCGACACTGATCCTGCTCTTTGCTCTCGTGGGAGGTTTTGTAGATGTTCTGTGGTTCCTGTGTGATGACAGCTGTCGATGATCCTCATGTGACACGTTGCAGACACTAGAACTAACGACTTAAGTGTTTCATTGCTCCGTTTATACGTCACCTCATTATGTTTGAAATGACTGACTCAGAAAAGATTTTACTGTGATGGTCCCGTGTTGAGCTCGTTGTAGAACTTCATCTCAATATCATCGTTGATCGTGGTATTTTCAGAATCAATATAATCGCACTTCAAACCCTGTGACAGTGACACTGAGCTCCTCATCAGAGCCTTCAGAGGTTCTGCAGCGACATCACAGAACTGTGAGCAGATACACGGGTCCGATACACGGGTCCGACACACGGGTCCGACACACGGGTCCGACACACGGGTCCGACACACGGGTCCGACACACGGGTCCGACACACGGGTCCGACACACGGGTCCGACACACGGGTCCGACACACGGGTCTGTCCCTGAGCTTTACGTCTTCACTGTTTTATCCTCTTTTGTGGATTTTCTTGTTTTAAATGTCAGGAACAAACTAAACATTGATCAGTTTTGTAGTTTTTGATATTTGTTTTAGACGGAGCAGCTCAGACACTTTAGAGTTTTTACAGCAGAATCTGACCTTTGCCTCTCACTAAACTCTCCCACAGCACGACCTCAGAAACTGAGGATTTACATCATTCAAATGTTATATATATATATTTTTATATTCACATGAATTATAAAAACACCCCGTTATGACTGAACCTGTGTCTGTGTCATTATTTAGAACATTATTATTATTATTTAGAACATCCTCAACTTTCCCCAAGAACCAGAAACACAAACAAACTGCTCTCGGTTAAATATTTGTCTCCAAATCCCTGAAATGTGTCACGTGTGAGGCTCCTGAAGATTTGAATTCAATGAGACAAAACAGTAACAACTAAACAATTAAACAATTAAACAACAACATAACTGCTCAGGGCTGGAGCTGTTCACTTTGGTCTTTTCTACTTTCGTTTTCTCAAACTGTTTTTAAAACTAAACCTAAAAATGTGACACATGAATCAGAGGAGCAGACGCACAGAACCAAAGAGAACCAAAGAGAACCAAAGAGAACCAAAGAGAACCAGAGAACCAAACAGAACCAGACAGAACCAAAGAGAACCAGACAGAACCAAACAGAACCAAAGAGAACCAAACAGAACCAGACAGAACCAAACAGAACCAAAAACAAACGGAACAGAACACAAACAGACAGACCCCGGTCTCTCTCTGTGGAGCCGGAGCCGCTTTAAACCAAACAAGCCTCGGCTCTTTGGCTCATTCCGGGTCCGGGTCTGTTTCTCTTTTTCTCCGTTTCTGTTTCTCTTTTTCTCTGTTTGTGTCTAAACTCTGACATTTCTGGAGCAGAAACGTGCCTCTCAGAGTCAGAAGCTCCGGGACTGAGCCTGTGTCACAGTTAAATCAGATTAGTGCTTCTTCCTGGAGCTAACGGCTAACGGCCGGGTAATGCTAATGCTACATGCTAACGCTAATGCTAACGCTAGCGGAGGTTTGGATAAAAACACTTTGCACTTTTCGGTTAAACCGTGTCACGCCCCGAGCCGCGGCTCCTGGACGCGGCTCCTGGACACGGCTCCCGGACACACGGCTCTCACTCACGGGGGGAGGTCTGAGGAGGCTCCGGGTCCAGCGGAGTCACCGGGGCCGAGAGCTGCTGTGAGCCGCAGGCCGCAGCTCCTCCCCGGGCTCTGCTCCGGCTCTGCTCCGGCTCTGCTCCGGCTCTGCTCCGGCTCTCTCCGGCTCTCTCCGGCTCTCTCCGGCTCTCGGCTCTCTCCGGGACACGGCTCTCTCCTGCGGGCCTCTCCTCCTGGTCTCTCCTCCCGGTCTCTCCTCCTGGTGTCCTCCTCCTCTCCTCCGTGTCTCTGTTCAGCCCGGGCTCGGGTTGGGCCGCGGCTGCAGGTTCATGTTTAATCCTCCAGGTGAAAACACTGTGACTCTCAGACTCTCTCCTGTCTCCTGTCTCTCTGTCTCCTGTCTTCTGTCTCCTGTCTCTCTCTCTCTGCCTGTCTCTCTCTGCGCGTGTCTCTCTGTGCGCGTGTCTGTGTATGTGCGCGTGTCCGCTCACGGGTCCTGTGTTTGTCTCGGGAGCGCGCACGGTGCCGGTTGCGCGTTCACGTGTGCTCTTCTTTGATGGAGGAAAATCAGACTGTGCTGCCACCTGGTGGACAACTGAGTGTCCTGTTTGTACTGTGAGAATAACAGGAGCTGAGACAGAGGAGGAGGAGGAGAGGAGGAGGAGGAGAGGAGGACAGTCAGAGGAGAGAGAGGAGACAGAGGAGGAGGAGAGGAGGACAGTCAGAGGAGAGAGGAAAGACAGAGGAGGAGAGGAGGAGGAGGAGGAGAGGAGGACAGTCAGAGAGAGGACAGAGGAGGAGGAGAGAGGACAGTCAGAGAGAGGGAGAGGAGGAGAGGAGGAGGAGGAGAGGAGGACAGTCAGAGGAGAGAGAGGAGGAGGAGAGGAGGACAGTCGGAGACAGTGGAGGAGAGGAGGAGAGGAGGAGAGGACAGTCAGAGGAGAGAGAGGAGACAGAGGAGGAGAGACAGAGGAGAGACAGAACAAGATGTCATTTAAAGGTACAGTATGTAACTTTCCGGAGGTGGCAGCTGTATGATTCCAGTGAAAGTGAAAGTAAAACATGATTCCATCAGTCTCCATGGAAACAGCTACATTTTATGTCATACTGTGGAATATTACAGCCAAAGCAACGACATTTCCATGATCACTCGGAGTAAGGATGTTTTTCTATGTTTTTCAGTGCAGTTTGTTTCAGTATAAGTTAATTTCATATATTCTTTGTGCAAACACAGAGGCAGGACGTGTTTGTTTTTTTATGAACTTTTATTCAGAGAAATCAGAAACACGGTGAAACACACACTCTTTAAACTCTTTGGTGGGTTTAAATCTCATGCACAAATATAAAACATGAGTGTAAGATACAAACAGGGATTTGGTGTCATGCAATACAAACATTTAAAGCTTCACACAGGAACATTGGACTGATTTATGAGACACGTCTGCACTCCTACAACCATTTGCCCAGTTACAGATTTAACTTTGGTTTTACTCTGGATCAGACCTGGACTGAGGGACACAGACACTGGACTGGTCTGGTCACCAAACTCGAGGTGAGGAGCCTTGACCAGCAGGTCTGACACCTGTGGAGAAACAGGTGTTTTTGGCAGGTGTTCACTGGCAGGTGTTTTAGGCAGGTGTTCACTGGCAGGTGTTCACTGGCAGGTGTTCTCTGGCAGGTGTTTTTTTGGCAGGTGTTCACTGGGTTCACTGGCAGGTGTTTTTTGGCAGGTGCTCACTGGCAGGTGTTCACTGGCAGGTGTTTTTTGGCAGGTGTTCACTGGCAGGTGTTCACTGGCAGGTGTTCACTGGCAGGTGTTCACTGGTAGGTGTTCACTGGCAGGTGTTTTTGGCAGGTGTTCACTGGCAGGTGTTCACTGGCAGGTGTTTTTTGGCAGGTGTTCACTGGCAGGTGTTCACTGGCAGGTGTTTTTGGCAGGTGTTCACTGGCAGGTGTTCTCTGGCAGGTGTTCACTGGCAGGTGTTGTAGATCTGTATCTGTTTGTTTATATCCTGGAGGATGGTTTTCATTTTTTCTTCTAAACCGTCGAGCTGTCGAGCTTTTCCCTCCAGTTTCTTTTGGTTTTCCTCATAATTCTGCTCCAGCTCTGAAACCACAAAAAATAACTTCATTTAAATTACAAACAGTAGTTAATAAAACATATATAAGATATTGATCCTTACAGCTGATGACATCAACATTCTTTAAGGGTGCTGATGCTAACTGGCGGCACTGCTCTGTCTGAAGCCCTGACTTGAATCTGAGTTTTATTTTAACACAATCTGACCATAAAAAACTGACTTATCTGAACCACAACAGCTGATTTGTGCTGTTAAACACGTCCCTCTCAAAGAACATTACAGCCACAAGCTAGCTAGCGTTTGCATTAGCCAACAGTTTTTCAGTGAGTCGCTCTCACCTTTTTGTGTAAAATCAAACTCTAAAACAGGACCATGAGCTCGGACTGATCACAGGCTCCTGAACACGAGCTCTTTAAATCACTTTTTGGTCCATGTTTGCTAATGTGTACATTGTGTCTCCATGGTAAATGGAGACACAATGTACACACCTGAGCGCACCTGAGCGCACCTGAGCGCACCTGAGCGCACCTGAGCACACCTGAGCACACCTGAGCACACCTGAGCACACCCGAGCACACCCGAGCACACCCGAGCACACCCGAGCTCACCTGAGCACACCCGAGCACATCTGAGCACACCTGAGCATACCTGAGCATACCTGAGCTCACCTGAGCGCACCTAGCGCACCTGAGCGCACCTGAGCACACCTGAGCACATCTGACAACATCTGAGCAGCCTGACCACGCCTGACCATGCCTGAGCTCACCTGAGCATACCTGAGCTCACCTGAGCTCACCTGAGCGCACCTGAGCACACCTGAGCACATCTGAGCACACCTGACAACATCTGAGCACGCCTGACCACGCCTGACCACGCCTGAGCTCACCTGAGCATACCTGAGCTCACCTGAGCTCACCTGAGCTCACCTGAGCTCACCTGAGCTCACCTGAGCTCACCTGAGCTCACCTGAGCACATCTGACCACAGTCTCGTCCAGTACAAACCTGCAAGCCGGCTGAGTTTGGCCTGGGCGTCCTGCAGCAGCGTTTTGGCCTCCTCCCTCAGACTCTCCGCTTTCCTCTTCGCGTCCAGCACGGCCTTGGCTTTAGTGTCCACTCTCTGCTGCACCTCGTGGTATTTATCCGTCAGCTGACCGTCCAGAATCTGACCAAACACAAAACGACAGAGCAGCCGTCAAAGCAGCGAGAAGCAAAGAGACGAGCGACGAGGACGTATGTAGGACAGAGGGAGGGCATCTGACACACAGGGGCAGTGTGGGAGGGCATCTGACACACAGGGGCAGTGTGGGAGGGCATCTGACACACAGGGGCAGTGTGGGAGGGCATCTGACACACAGGGGCAGTGTGGGAGGGCATCTGACACACAGGGGCAGTGTGGGAGGGCATCTGACACACAGGGGCAGTGTGGGAGGGCATCTGACACACAGGGGCAGTGTGGGAGGGCATCCGGCTCACCTGCTTGGCCTCGTTGGCCTTGTCTCGGGCCATGGTGGCGGTCTCCTCGGCGCGCGCTGCTTCGATGCTGTTTTTGGCTCGTTTGGTCTTCAGGTCGTTGATCTCCTGCCCCAGAGCGCCCAGTCGCCCCACGGCCTCGCTCAGGTGCTTCTCACAGCTGGACGTCTCCGACTCGATCTGATCAACAACAGCAGGTAAAGCTGCACTATGGAACTTTTACGGTGTGGGGTCAGCAGGTCGTCTCCATGGAGCTGATGCTACTTAGCCTAGAATGTTTTGTATGTATCGTGTATTTGTTCACATGTGTGTGTTTAACGTGTGTGTTTTACCTGTGTGTGTTTTACCTGTGTGTGTTTTACCTGTGTGTTTGTGTGTTTACCTGTGTGTGTTTTACCTGTGTGTGTTGTGTGCGTTTTACCCTGTGTGTGTTTTACCTGTGTGTGTGTTTTTACCTGTGTGTGTTTTACCTGTGTGTTACCTGTTGCTTTTTTGTGTGCGTTTTACCTGTGTGTGTTTTAACCTGTGTGTGTTTTGTGTGCGTTTGTGTGTGTTGTTTTACCTGTGTGTGTTGTGTACCTGTGTGTGTTTACCCTGTGTGTTTTACCTGTGTGTGTTTTTACCTGTGTGTTTTACCTGTGTGTGTTTTACCTGTGTGCGTTTTACCTGTGTGTGTTTTACCTGTGTGTGTTTTACCTGTGTGTGTTTACCTGTGTGTGTTTACCTGTGTGCGTTTTACCTGTGTGTGTTTTACCTGTGTGTGTTTTACCTGTGTGTGTTTTACCTGTGTGTGTTTTACCTGTGTGTGTTTACCTGTGTGTGTGTTTTACCTGTGTGTGTTTTACCTGTGTGTGTTTACCTGTGTGCGTTTTACCTGTGTGTGTTTACCTGTGTGCGTTTTACCTGTGTTTTACCTGTGTGTGTTTTACCTGTGTGTGTGTGTGTGTTTTACCTGTGTTTACCTGTGTGCGTTTTACCTGTTGTTTTACCTGTGTGTGTTTTACCTGTGTGTGTTTTACCTGTGTGTGTTTACCCTGTGTTTTACCTGTGTGTCGTTTACCTGTGTGCGTTTTACCTGTGTGTGTTTACCTGTGTGTGTTTACCTGTGTGTGTTTTACCTGTGTGGCGTTTACCTGTGTGTGTTTTTACCTGTGTGTGTTTCCCCTGTGTGCGTTTTACCTGTGTTTTACCTGTGTGTTTTTTGTGTTTTACCTGTGTGCGTTTTACCTGTGTGCGTTTTACCTGTGTGTGTTTTACCTGTGTGTGTTTTACCTGTGTGTGTTTTACCTGTGTGCGTTTTACCTGTGTGCGTTTTACCTGTGTGTGTTTTACCTGTGTGTTTTTTACCCTGTGTGTTTACCTGTGTGTTGTTTTACCTGTGTCGTTTTACCTGTGTGTACCTGTGGGTTTGTCGGTTTTACCTGTGTGTGCGCTCTGGAAATGGTGTGTGTGTTTACCTGTGTGAGTCGTCCCTCCGTGTCGTGGATGTCGGCTCGCGCTCTGGAAATGGCCTTTTCTGCTGAGGTTTGAGCCGTTTGGGCGTCGGCCAGCGCCTGTTTCACCGCCTCCGCTGTGGTCTTAATGCCCTCTGCGTCGTGTCTGGAATAAAACCTCACATTTAGTACAGAGAGAAAGTGTACTGCCAAAGGACACAACAACAGTGAGCCCTGGACTGTGGCGGGGATCAAACCATCAACCTTCACGTCAGCAGGCAGTTAAACTGGCAGCTCTAATATATATACACTACGATATAATGCACTTGTCCCAGTGTCCCGCCCCTTCCTGACCTCATCTGTCTGTACCTGTCTCTCTTGCCCCGCCCCTTCCTGACCTCATCTGTCTGTACCTGTCTCTCTTGCCCCGCCCCTTCATGACCTCATCTGTCTGTACCTGTCTCTCTTGCCCCGCCCCTTCATGAACTCACCTGTCTGTACCTGTCTCTCTTGCCCCGCCCCTTCCTGACCTCACCTGTCTGTACCTGCCTCTCTTGCCCCGCCCCTTCATGACCTCACCTGTCTGTACCTGCCTCTCTTGCCCCGCCCCTTCATGACCTCACCTGTCTGTACCTGGCTCTCTTGCCCCGCCCCTTCATGACCTCACGTGTCTGTACCTGGCTCTCTTGGCGTCCAGCAGGAGGCGCTCTGCTCTCTGCACATCGTCCTGGGTCTGCACTAAAATGGCGTCGACGTTGGAGAGACTGCGGACGCGCTCTTTGATCTCATCGGCGAGTTGTCGGATTTGGAGCGTGGAGGCGGGGATAGACAGCTCCAGCACGCGATTGGCTACGGCCTCGATGTTCTCAGGCTCCGCCCCATCCTCTGAGGAAACAGGAAGTCAGGACATATTAAAATCTGGTTTTGTAATTTACGTCTTATTATTTTCTGATTTGAAGCCGACCTAAACTTTGGAAACCTCTGATCTAAACCTGCTCAGTCTGAGGTCCAAACTCCTCAGGTCCAGGTGAACGTTCTGCCCCCGTCATCTGCACCAGTCCCCCCCCCGTCCCCCGTCCCCCGTCCCCCCCCCCCCCCCCCGCCCCCCCCCCTCCGCTTGTCACCCCCCGTCCCCCCATCCCCCGTCCCCCCCTCCCCTTGTCACCCCATCCCCCCCTCCCCTTGTCACCCCCGTCCCCCATCCCCCGTCCCCCATCCCTCTTCCCCCTGTCCCCCCCCCTGTCCCCGTCTTACGTGTGAGGAACTCTCGTATCTCCTTGATGAGGTCCCTCAGCTGGTCGTTGGACTGAGCGACGTTTCGTTTTGTGGCGGTGGCTTTGTCCAGAGCCGCCTGAGCCTTTCCTCTGGCCTCCTCCGCTCGAGTCTTGGCCTCAGCCACCTGCAGGAAATAAACACGGAACTTTATCATCACGACATCAGGAGACGTGACCGGCCCCATGTCTGACACTGCAGGAGTCTGGGAGGGCATCCGGCTCACGGGACGCAGGAGTCTGGGAGGGCATCTGACTCACGGGACGCAGGAGTCTGGGAGGGCATCCGGGTCACGGGACGCAGGAGTCTGGGAGGGCATCTGACTCACGGGACGCAGGAGTCTGGGAGGGCATCTGACTCACGGGACGCAGGAGTCTGGGAGGGCATCTGACTCACCTTGATGAACAGCTCCTCCACGTCGCCCATGGCCTGCTGCAGTTGTTTCTCGGCGTGCTTTGACCGGTCCAGCGCGTTTTCGGCTTTGGCCGCCGCCCCTTCGCAGTTCAGACCTCCACAGAAGCGGTTTCCCTCGTCGTCACGGCAACCGGCCCCTCCGCACGGCCCCTCCCCACACGGAGCGTCACCCGGGGCCCCACACACCTGAGGGGAGGGGTCACAGAGGGGCGGAGTCACACATAAGACACATGGACCAGTACACGCCCATGGACCCACTGACCACTGCCCTCTCTCCTTTCTCTTTCCTCCCTCTTTCCTCTGCTCTTCTTCTTTCCTCTCATTCTCCTCATTCTTTTACCTCCTTCCTCTCCCACTATTCCTCAGCTTTGTCTCTCTCTCTTTCATCTCCTGTTTCTTCTCGTCTTTCCTTCTCTCTCTGTTTATCGTTTAAATGAAGAGTGGTTTTATCATCGTGGCCTGGTGTCGAGTCTGTTCCTTCGAAATCCGGTTTGAAATTTTAGCATCATGACAACACCAGTGCTTAGCGTGTACCTTACACTGTCTAACATGTGCTTACCGTGTTGATAGCATATCCTTACAGCGTGTTCTTAGCATGTTCTTAGTGTGTTTTCAGCATGTTCTTAGTGTATTCTTAGCATGTTCTTAGTATGTTAGTATGTTCTTAGTGTGTTTTTAGTGTGTTCTCAGTGTGTTCTTAGCATGTTCTTAGCATGTTGTTAGCGTGTACTTAGTGTGTACTTAGCATGTTTTTAGTGTGTTCTCAGTGTGTTCTTAGCATGTTGTTAGCGTGTACTTAGCATGTCATTAGTGTGTTTTTAGCCTGTTAGTGTGTTATTAGCATGATGTTAGCATATACTTACTTGTATTGTTAGCCTGTGGTCAGTGTTTTTTAGCATGTTGTTAGCATGTTGTTAGCATGTACTTAGCATGTTGTTAGCATGTACCTTCTCGTTGATCTTCTTGATGTCCAGGCCTTGTGCTCTGGCGCTTAGTTCTCCTAGAGCTCGTTTGTTGGCGGCGTTCTTTCGGTTAAAGTCGTCCTTTTTGGCGCCGATGAGGCGTTCTGTTCGGCGCCGCGTCTCTGCTGATTCGCTGACCACGCTCGGCTTCGTCACCGTTGATTGGTTGGCCCGTCTCTCTGCGTCACGTGACCGGTTGTAGGAGCTGCGGATGCTGTCGTACGCTCCTGGACAGAGAGAGACAAAGATCAGTGATGCAGGTTTTCATACAGCCTGTCGTCAAAGATGCTCTGTTCCACCTTGTGATGTCATCAAGTGGTAGTTTTCAAGTGAACATCTCCTTTTACCTTTAGTTCGAGATAAGTGGCAAATCCAGAGCTGAAATGATCGAAATGATGCTAGAAATGAAGCTGTGTGGAGTTTAAAAACACAGTGGAGCACTTCCTGTATCACCACATGATGACATCACAAGGTGGAACAGAGTGTTTTCAGTTTGAGAGAAGAACTCAGCCTAAATCTGCAGGTTTGTGTTAAACATGTGAATGAAACAAAACATAACTCCAGGTCTGATTGTGATTAGATCAGAGAGGGGTGTGATATGGGCCTTTAATGTTCTATCTTTTAAATGGTGAAAAGTCCTCAAAATGTCGCCTGTAACAGAAGCTACAGCCGTGTGCATCTGTTACCGAGGAAGTTGGAGTTCTTGAGCAGGTCCATCTGCCTCTGGAGCTGCTCTGAGGTCAGGTTTAGTTCTCGCGCCTCCCTCTCCAGAGCGCTGAGGTCACTGCTCGCCTCCGTGTTTGTGTCCTGGACGACGGTAAGCTCCGCCTCCACGCGGCTCAGCGAATCCGTGGTGTCGCTGATCTGAGTCCTGAACAAAACGGTTTAAAAACGTGAGAGATAAAGACGTATCTGTGAACTGATCCACTACAGCAACTTCTGCTCTGAAAACTGTTTAACGAGACGACACAAACAAACTCAGCTCCTCGTGTTTCTGACCTCAGCTCCTCGTGTTTCTGACCCCAGCTCCTTGTGTTTCTGACCTCAGCTCCTCATGTTTCTGACCTCAGCTCCTCGTGTTGTTTCTGACCTCAGCTCCTCGTGTTTCTGACCTCAGCTCCTCGTGTTTCTGACCTCAGCTCCTCGTGTTGTTTCTGACCTCAGCTCCTCGTGTTTCTGACCTCAGCTCCTCGTGTTTCTGACCCCAGCTCCTCGTGTTTCCTCGTGTTTCTGACCCCAGCTCCTCGTGTTTCTGACCTCAGCTCGTGTGTTTCTGACCTCAGCTCCTCGTGTGTTTCTGACCTGACCCCAGCTCCTCGTGTTGTTTCTGACCTCAGCTCCTCGTGTTTCTGACCTCAGCTCCTCGTGTTTCTGACCTCAGCTCGTGTTTGACCTCAGCTCCTCGTGTTTCTGAGCTCCCAGCTGTGTGTGTTTCTGACCCCAGCTCCTCGTGTTATTTCTGACCTCAGCTCCTCGTGTTGTTTCTGACCTCAGCTCCTCGTGTTGTTTCTGACCTCAGCTCCTCGTGTTGTTTCTGACCTCAGCTCCTCGTGTTTCTGACCTCAGCTCCTCGTGTTTCTGACCTCAGCTCCTCGTGTTTCTGACCCCAGCTCCTCGTGTTGTTTCTGACCTCAGCTCCTCGTGTTTCTGACCCCAGCTCCTCAGCTCCTCGTGTTTCTGACCCCAGCTCCTCGTGTTTCTGACCTCAGCTCCCGTGTTTCTGAGCTCCTCGTGTTGTTTCTGACCTCAGCTCCTCGTGTTTCTGACCCCAGCTCCTCGTGTTTCTGACCTCAGCTCCTCATGTTATTTCTGACCTCAGCTCCTCGTGTTGTTTCTGACCTCAGCTCCTCGTGTTTCTGACCCCAGCTCCTCGTGTTTCTGACCCCAGCTCCTCGTGTTTCTGACCCCAGTTCCTCATGTTTCTGACCTCAGCTCCTCGATCAGCTCCATGAGGACAGTGATGGCGGCGCTGGTTTGGTTTCGGGCCTGGACGATGGTCAGGGCTTGGGTCAGTTTGTGCTCCAGGTCTCTGAAGGCCTTCTCATACGGACCAGTCAGTCCTGTGGTCTGCAGCTCGTGAGCTCGGGCCGACAGAGATTTGGTCTGAACGGCCAAGTCCTGACGAAAACCACGAGGTTAGAAGACCAGGCGCTTGGAAGATCACAAGGTTAGAAGACCACAGGGTTAGAAGACCATGGGGTTAGAAGAGCACGAGGTTAGAAGACCACGAGGTTAGAGGACCACGGGGTTAGAAGACCACGAGGTTAGAAGACCAGGGGCTTGGAAGATCACGAGGTTAGAAGACCATGGGGTTAGAAGACCACAGGGTTATAAGGCCATGGGGTTAGAAGACCACAGGGTTAGAAGACCACGAGGTTAGATGACCATGGGGTTAGAAGAGCACGAGGTTAGAAGACCATGGGGTTAGAAGACCACAGGGTTAGAAGACCACGAGGTTAGAGGACCACAGGGTTAGAAGAGCACGAGGTTAGAAGACCACGAGGTTAGAAGACCATGGGGTTAGAAGACCACAGGGTTAGAAGACCACAGGGTTAGAAGACCATGAGGTTAGAAGGCCACGGGGTTAGAAGACCATGAGGTTAGAAGACCACAGGGTTAGAAGACCATGAGGTTAGAAGACCACGGGGTTAGAAGACCACAGGGTTAGAAGACCTCGAGGTTTGAAGACCACAGGGTTAGAAGACCATGGGGTTAGAAGACCATGAGGTTAGAAGACCACGGGGTTAGAAGACCATGAGGTTAGAAGACCACAGGGTTAGAAGACCTCGGGGTTAGAAGACCATGAGGTTAGAGGACCACAGGGTAAGAAGACCATGAGGTTAGAGGACCACAGGGTTAGAAGACCACGGGGTTAGAAGACCATGAGGTTAGAAGAGCACAGGGTTAGAAGACCTCGAGGTTTGAAGACCACAGGGTTAGAAGACCTCGAGGTTTGAAGACCACAGGGTTAGAAGACCTCGAGGTTTGAAGACCACAGGGTTAGAAGACCACGAGGTTAGAGGACCACAGGGTTAGAAGAGCACGAGGTTAGAAGACCACGAGGTTAGAAGACCATGGGGTTAGAAGACCACAGGGTTAGAAGACCACAGGGTTAGAAGACCATGAGGTTAGAAGGCCACGGGGTTAGAAGACCATGAGGTTAGAAGACCACAGGGTTAGAAGACCATGAGGTTAGAAGACCACGGGGTTAGAAGACCACAGGGTTAGAAGACCTCGAGGTTTGAAGACCACAGGGTTAGAAGACCACGGGGTTAGAAGACCATGAGGTTAGAAGAGCACAGGGTTAGAAGACCTCGAGGTTTGAAGACCACAGGGTTAGAAGACCTCGAGGTTTGAAGACCACAGGGTTAGAAGACCTTGAGGTTTGAAGACCACAGGGTTAGAAGAGCACGAGGTTAGAAGACCACGAGGTTAGAAGACCATGGGGTTAGAAGACCACGAGGTTTGAAGACCACAGGGTTAGAAGACCTCGAGGTTTGAAGACCACAGGGTTAGAAGACCAGAGGGATTAGAAGAGTTATCCACTGTGACACAGATCTCATAGTTACCTCGTGTGTGTTATTTGGGGCTGGGGTAAACTCTTATTGGACTAAAGACTTGAGCTGTGGGGGCGTGGCTAAAGCTTTCAAAACTAAATAAAAGCTCAAGACTCCACCTGCAGGGGGCGCTCATGCAAAAACTACTGTTTATGCGGAAAAAAGCACCAGGAAACAAAGTATTTATGTAAAGAACTTGAGTGAAATCTGACTTTTACAAATAAATATCAAAAAATACCAAATCTTGTATGTGTTTGTACATTTGTGTGTGAGTTTATAGTGTGTTTGTGTGTTTGTGTTGTGTTTGTGTGTTTGTATAGTGTGTGTTTGTGGGTGTTTGTGTGTTTGTACATTTGTGTGTGAGTTTAGTGTGTTTGTGTTTGTATAGTGTGTGTTTGTATAGTTTGTGTTTGTGTGTTTGTATAGTTTGTGTGCGTTTGTGTTTTTGTATAGTTTGTGTGTGTTTGTACAGTGTGTGTTTGTATAGTTTGTGTGTTTGTATACTTTGTGTGCATTTGTGTGTTTGTATAGTTTGTGTGTGTTTATGTGTTTGTACAGTGTGTGTTTGTACAGTTTGTGTTTGTATACTTTGTGCGCGTTTGTGTGTTTGTATACTTTGTGTGTGTTTGTGTGTGTTTGTATAGTTTGTGTGTGTTTGTGTGTTTGTACAGTGTGTGTTTGTATAGTGTGTGTGCGTTTGTGTGTTTGTATAGTGTGTGTTTGTGTGTTTGTATAGTTTGTGTGCGTTTGTGTGTTTGTACAGTGTGTGTTTGTATAGTTTGTGTGCGTTTGTGCGTTTGTACAGTGTGTGTTTGTATAGTGTGTGTTTGTGTGTTTGTACAGTGTGTGTTTGTATAGTTTGTGTGTTTGTATAGTGTGTGTTTGTATAGTGTGTATTTGTGTGTTTGTATAGTGTGTGTTTGTATAGTTTGTGTGTTTGTATAGTGTGTGTTTGTACAGTGTGTGTTTGTACAGTTTGTGTTTGTGTGTTTGTACAGTTTGTGTGTTTGTATAGTGTGTGGTTGTGTGTATTTGTGTGTTTGTATAGTTTGTGTGTTTGTATACTTTGTGTGTGTTTGTGCGTTTGTATAGTGTGTGTTTGTGTGTATTTGTGTGTTTGTATACTTTGTGTGTGTTTGTACAGTGTGTGTTTGTATAGTGTGTGTGTGTGTGTTTGTGTGTTTGTACAGTGTGTGTTTGTATAGTGTGTGTGCGTTTGTGTGTTTGTATAGTGTGTGTTTGTGTGTTTGTACAGTGTGTGTTTGTATACTTTGTGTGCGTTTGTGCGTTTGTACCTGTACTATTCGGTCCCAGTCTCCGAAACACTGGTGACAGGGGACACAGTTGGGGAAGATTCCGGAGAATCCTCGAGCGCATTGATCACAGCGAACGCCCGACACGCCCGGACGACACACGCAGTGACCCGTCCGACGGTCACACTGAGACGACTGGACGCCCTGCCACTCACAGTCACACGCTGAAGGAGGGAGAGAGGAGAGGAGGAGGAGAGGAGGAGAGGGAGAGGAGAGGAGGAGAGGAGGAGGAGGAGGAGAGAGGAGAGGGAGAGGAGAGAGAGGAGAGAGAGGAGAGGAGGAGGAGAGGAGAGAGAGAGAGAGGAGAGGAGAGGAGGAGAGGGAGAGGAGAGAGAGAGGAGAGAGAGGAGAGGGAGAGGAGAGAGAGAGGAGAGGAAGAGGAGAGAAAAGAGTAAAAGAGGAGAGGAAGAGGAGAGGAAGAGGAGAGGAAGAGGAGAGAAAAGAGAGAAAGAGGAACGAGAAGAGAGAAAGAGGAGAGAAAGAGGTTCACAGTTCTCTTTCTGTGTAAAATCTGTGTCTCTCTCTGTCCCTGTCAGACTCATGTTGGTCTTAAATGTTCGTATTAACCCTCTACATGATCCTGGGGTTTTTATTTCACGTCTGTGTCTGTAAATCAACATATGAACATTAATAACAGACACATCAGGTCCTTCTGTCCCCGACGTCCCTCCTGTTAGCGTTATGACAGTGTTGCATGCCTATACTCGCTCCTGATTGGCTCTTTGGTTTCGTGGATTTCCAAATTTGGAACTAGACTCCAGGTTAGCCGCTACAACTGCACATGATCTCACCTCTGCACCTCCATAAAATGGCGTCTCACCTCTGCACTTCCCTAGAGCCAAAATGGCGTCTCACCTCTGCACTTCGCTAGAGCCAAAATGGCGTCTCACCTCTGCACTGCCGTAGAGCCAAAATGGAGTCTCACTTCTGCACTTCAGTAGAGCCAAAATGGAGTCTCACTTCTGCACTTCAGTAGAGCCAAAATGGCGTCTCACCTCTGCACTTCCCTAGAGCCAAAATGGCGTCTCACCTCTGCACTTCAGTAGAGCCAAAATGGAGTCTCACCTCTGCACTTCAGTAGAGCCAAAATGGCGTCTCACCTCTGCACTTCAGTAGAGCCAAAATGGCGTCTCACCTCTGCACTTCAGTAGAGCCAAAAGGGCGTCTCACCTCTGCACTTCAGTAGAGCCAAAATGGCGTCTCACCTCTGCACTTCAGTAGAGCCAAAAGGGCGTCTCACCTCTGCACTTCAGTAGAGCCAAAATGGCGTCTCACCTCTGCACTTCAGTAGAGCCAAAATGGCGTCTCACCTCTGCACTGCGTTCTCGGGTCACCCCAGAAGTTCTCCTGACAGTCGGTGCAGGTCTTTCCCCCAAAGCCGCTGCGACACTGGCACTGCCCCGTGAACTGGGGAGGGCATCAGGGTTAACAAAGATTTCAACCATATAAGCACAAATGTGTTTACAGAATGGACATGTCTTCAGTTTTACCTTGTTTCTGATGTTATACCTAAACTCTATTTCAAACATTTGTCATAAAACTCACAGCAAAACTACTTTAAATTATTCCCATATTATTTAAATTCAGCTGAGACCCTCTGCTTTACCTCATAGTAGTAGTACATTAGTACATTAGTACAGTATTTGTAGTATTTGTACCTCGTTGCAGGTGGAGCTGAAGGAGTTGCTGGGGTCGCAGTTGCACGCCTCACAGCCCCGCCCACTGGCCAGGTTCCAGTGATTGGGCGCGCAGTGGTCACATGACAGACCGGTCACATGGGGCAGACACTGGCACTGTCCACTGGAGCGTTCACAGCTGCAGTCCCCGCCCTCACCACACGAGGCGCTGTCTGTGCCCAAGGAGTTACACGTGCACTCTAAAAAAGACAAGAGACATGACACACACTTAGTCCTGGTTCAGTCCTGGTTTAGTCCCAGTTTATTAGTCCCGGTTTAGAAATCCCGGTTTAGACCCGGTTTAGTCCTGGTTTAGACCTGTTTTAGTCCTGGTTTAGACACGGTTTAGACACGGTTTAGGTCTGGTTTAGTCCTGGTTTAGACCCGGTTTAGCCCTGTTTTAGATCTGTTTTAGTCCTGGTTTAGTCCTGGTTTAGTCCTGGTTTAGTCCTGGTTAAGTCCTGGTTTAGTCCTGGTTTAGACCTGGTTCAGTCCTGGTTTAGACCTGGTTTAGTCCCGGTTTAGTCCCGGTTTAGTCCCGGTTTAGACCTGGTTTAGTCCTGGTTTAGTCCTGGTTTAGTCCTGGTTTAGTCCTGGTTTAGACCCGGTTTAGTCCTGGTTTAGTCCTGGTTTAGTCCTGGTTCAGACCTGGTTTAGTCCTGGTTTAGTCCTGGTTTAGTCCTGGTTTAGACCCGGTTTAGTCCTGGTTTAGTCCTGGTTTAGCCCTGGTTTAGCCCTGTTTTAGTCCTGTTTTAGTCCTGGTTTAGTCCTGGTTAAGTCCTGGTTTAGTCCTGGTTTAGACCCGGTTCAGTCCTGGTTTAGACCTGGTTTAGTCCTGGTTTAGCCCTGGTTTAGTCCTGGTTTAGACCCGGTTTAGTCCTGGTTTAGTCCCGGTTTAGTCCTGGTTAAGTCCTGGTTTAGTCCTGGTTTAGTCCTGGTTTAGACCCGGTTAAGTCCCAGTTTAGTCCTGGTTTAGTCCTGGTTTAGACCCGGTTTAGTCCTGGTTTAGTCCTGGTTTAGCCCTGTTTTAGTCCTGTTTTAGCCCTGGTTTAGTCCTGGTTTAGACCCGGTTTAGTCCTGGTTTAGTCCTGGTTTAGACCCGGTTCAGTCCTGGTTTAGACCCGGTTTAGTCCTGGTTTAGTCCCAGTTTAGTCCTGGTTAAGTCCTGGTTTAGTCCTGGTTTAGTCCTGGTTTAGTCCTGGTTTAGTCCTGGTTTAGTCCTGGTTCAGACCCGGGTTTAGTCCTGGTTTAGTCCTGGTTTAGTCCTGGTTTAGTCCTGGTTTAGACCCGGTTTAGTCCTGGTTTAGTCCTGGTTTTTAGTCCTGGTTTAGACCCGGTTCAGTCCTGGTTTAGACCCGGTTTAGTCCTGGTTTAGTCCTGGTTAAGTCCTGGTTTAGTCCTGGTTTAGCCCTGGTTTAGTCCTGGTTTAGCCCTGGTTTAGTCCTGGTTTAGACCTGGTTTAGTCCTGGTTTAGTCCTGGTTTAGTCCAGGATGGGAGGGCGTCTGACGCTCTTTTTTATGTGATCTTAATTCTCTCGTTCTGATTCATAATTATAATATTTAGTTAAAGTTCCTCAGACTCACTCCTGCAGTTGCGGCGGGATGCGTCGCCGTAGTAACCGCTCTGGCACATGGCGCAGCTCCGCCCCTCGGTGTGGTACAGACAGCGGAGGCACTGACCCGACGAGCGGTCACACGCCAAAGGGTCAGACATGTCGATGTTATTATGGCACTCGCACGGCTCACAGCGGCCACCGGGGGCAGACGGGTTTCCATAGTGACCAGAAGCGCACTGGTCACAGCGAGGACCTGAGGGAGAGAGCCAATCAGAACGCTCAGACACACCCATCAGCCAATCAGAACGCTCAGACACACCCATCAGCCAATCAGAACGCTCAGACACACCTCACGGCCAATCAGAACGCTCAGACACACCCATCAGCCAATCAGAACACTCAGACACACCCATCAGCCAATCAGAACGCTCAGACACACCTCACGGCCAATCAGAACGCTCAGACGCACCTCACGGCCAATCAGAACACTCAGACGCACCTCACGGCCAATCAGAACGCTCAGACACACCTCACATCCAATCAGAACGCTCAGACACACCCATCAGCCAATCAGAACGCTCAGACGCACCCATCAGCCAATCAGAACGCTCAAACACACCCATCAGCCAATCAGAACGCTCAGACGCACCTCACGGCCAATCAGAACGCTCAGACACACCCATCAGCCAATCAGAACGCTCAGACGCACCTCACGGCCCAATCAGAACGCTCAGACACACCCATCAGCCAATCAGAACGCTCAGACACACCTCACGGCCAATCAGAACGCTCAGACACACCCATCAGCCAATCAGAACGCTCAGACGCACCCATCAGCCAATCAGAACGCTCAAACACACCCATCAGCCAATCAGAACGCTCAGACGCACCTCACAATCAATCAGAACGCTCAAACACACCCATCAGCCAATCAGAACGCTCAGACGCACCTCACAACCAATCAGAACGCTCAGACACACCTCACGGCCAATCAGAACGCTCAGACGCACCTCACGGCCAATCAGAACGCTCAGACGCACCTCACGGCCAATCAGAACACTCAGACACACCCATCGGCCAATCAGAACGCTCAGACGCACCTCACGGCCAATCAGAACGCTCAGACGCACCCATCGGCCAATCAGAACGCTCAGACGCACCTCACGGCCAATCAGAACGCTCAGACGCACCTCACGGCCAATCAGAACGCTCAGACACACCTCACGGCCAATCAGAACGCTCAGACACACCTCACGGCCAATCAGAACGCTCAGACACACCTCACGGCCAATCAGAACGCTCAGACACACCTCACGGCCAATCAGAACGCTCAGACACACCTCACGGCCAATCAGAACACTCAGACACACCCATCGGCCAATCACAACGTTCAGAAACACCCATCAGCCAATCAGAACACTCAGACACACCTCACGGCCAATCAGAACACTCCGACACACCTCACGGCCAATCAGAACACTCAGACACACCCATCGGCCAATCACAACGTTCAGACACACCGATCAACCAATCAGAACGCTCAGACGCACCTCACGGCCAATCAGAACGCTCAGACGCACCTCACGGCCAATCAGAACGCTCAGACACACCTCACGGCCAATCAGAACACTCAGACACACCTCACGGCCAATCAGAACGCTCAGACACACCCAGCAGCCAATCAGAACGTTCAGACACACCCAGCAGCCAATCAGAACGCTCAGACACACCCATCAACCAATCAGAACACTCAGACACACCGATCAACCAATCAGAACTCTCTCCTGTGCTTACCCGTGTACCCCTGTTTGCAGTTGCAGATGATTTGACGGCTACGGTCGTCTTGGTAACAGGACGTGGCGAAGTGGCGCCCGCTGTTGGGTCCATCGGGGCAGGGACACGGGCGACAGTGACCTCCCGACGCTTGACCCAAAATCGGGTTTCCATAGAAACCGTTGGCACATCTACAGGAGAACAACATTAAAAGGACAATGACGGTGTGTTCTGCCTCTTCTGCCTTTAACCACGTTCTACTCTGTGATGTCATGAGGTGGAACGAGGTGGAACAAGGTGGAAGCACATTCTCCATCATTTATACTTTCAAAGATACTTTCTGACTCACTGCACAAAACCACTTTAATGCTGTTTAGTGCTGGATCTGAAAGGTCTTTTGTTACATAAGAGGTCGGGGTAATGGGGTCGTTTGCCGCTCCACAGATCTGACCTGCACCTTCAGAGGAGCCTCACCTCACAGTGGCCTCACCTGTCTCACCTGCCGCAGCGGCCTCACCTGTCGCAGTGGTCTCACCTGTCTCACCTGTCGCAGTGGCCTCACCTGTCTCACCTGTCGCAGCGGTCTCACCTGTCGCAGCGGCCTCACCTGTCTCACCTGTCGCAGCGGCCTCACCTGTTGCAGTGGCCTCACCTGTCTCACCTGTCGCAGCGGCCTCACCTGTCTCACCTGTCGCAGCGGCCTCACCTGTCTCACCTGTCGCAGCGGCCTCACCTGTCTCACCTGTCGCAGCGGCCTCACCTGTCTCACCTGCCGCAGCGGCCTCACCTGTCGCAGTGGTCTCACCTGTCTCACCTGTCGCAGTGGCCTCACCTGTCTCACCTGTCGCAGCGGTCTCACCTGTCGCAGCGGCCTCACCTGTCTCACCTGTCGCAGCGGCCTCACCTGTTGCAGTGGCCTCACCTGTCTCACCTGTCGCAGCGGCCTCACCTGTCTCACCTGTCGCAGCGGCTCACCTGTCTCACCTGTCGCACCTGTCTCACCTGTCGCAGCGGCCTCACCTGTCTCACCTGTCGCAGCGGCCTCACCTGTCTCACCTGTCTCACCTGTCTCACCTGTCGCACCTGTCGCAGCGGCCTCACCTGTCTCACCTGTCGCAGCGGCCTCACCTGTCTCACCTGTCGCAGCGGCCTCACCTGTCGCAGTGGTCTCACCTGTCTCACCTGTCGCAGCGGCCTCACCTGTCTCACCTGTCTCACCTGTCTCACCTGTCGCAGCGGCCTCACCTGTCTCACCTGTCGCAGCGGCCTCACCTGTCTCACCTGTCGCAGCGG
Organism: Periophthalmus modestus; assembly: GCA_019594935.1. Lineage (NCBI taxonomy): Eukaryota > Metazoa > Chordata > Actinopteri > Gobiiformes > Gobiidae > Periophthalmus > Periophthalmus modestus. The sequence goes on from JAIEZT010000025.1 coordinate 94,307, forward strand.
TCTCACCTGTCACAGTGGCCTCACCTGTCTCACCTGTCGCAGCGGCCTCACCTGTCACAGTGGCCTCACCTGTCTCACCTGTCGCAGCGGGTCTCACCTGTCACAGCGGCCTCACCTGTCTCACCTGTCGCAGCGGTCTCACCTGTCACAGTGGCCTCACCTGTCTCACCTGTCACAGTGGCCTCACCTGTCTCACCTGTCGCAGCGGCCTCACCTGTCGCAGTGGTCTCACCTGTCTCACCTGTCGCAGCGGCCTCACCTGTCTCACCTGTCGCAGCGGCCTCACCTGTCTCACCTGTCGCAGCGGTCTCACCTGTCACAGTGGCCTCACCTGTCTCACCTGTCGCAGCGGCCTCACCTGTCACAGTGGCCTCACCTGTCTCACCTGTCGCAGCGGTCTCACCTGTCACAGCGGCCTCACCTGTCTCACCTGTCGCAGCGGTCTCACCTGTCACAGTGGCCTCACCTGTCTCACCTGTCACAGTGGCCTCACCTGTCTCACCTGTCGCAGCGGCCTCACCTGTCGCAGTGGTCTCACCTGTCTCACCTGTCGCAGCGGCCTCACCTGTCTCACCTGTCGCAGCGGCCTCACCTGTCGCAGTGCTCTCCTCCGGTGTTCCCTCGACAGTTCAGGCAGACTCCCGTGCTGTGGTGACATTCCTCGGCGTTCCCGTTGCACTGACACGGCCGACAGTTGGGGAAGCCCCAGTGTCCGGTCTGACAGCGGTCACAGCGCTGCCCGAAGGCTCCGGAGCGACACTGGCACTGCCCCGTGAACTTATCACAGAGAGGAGAGAGCGAACCGTCCAGACTGCACCCGCACGCTGCAGAGAGAGCGTCACACTGGAGAGGGCGCTAGAGACACGCCACACACTGGGCCGGACATGGTTCAAGGGTGTGGTTTAAGTGGGTGTGGTTTAAAGTAGGTGGAGTTAAAGTGGGTGGAGTTAAAGTCTGTGTTGTTAAAGTGGGCGGAGATAAAGTGGGTGGATTTAAAGTGGGTGTGGTTTAAAGAGGGTGGAGTTAAAGTGGGTGGAGTTAAAGTGTGTGTAGTTAAAGTGGGCGGAGTTAACGTGGGTGAAGTTAAAGTGGGCGGAGATAAAGTGGGTGTACTTAAAGTGGGCGGAGTTAAAGTGTGTGTGTAGTTAAAGTGGGCGGAGTTAAAGTGCGTGTAGTTAAAGTGGGCGGAGTTAAAGTGCGTGTAGTTAAAGTGGGCGGAGTTAAAGTGTGTGTAGTTAAAGTGGGCGGAGTTAAAGTGCGTGTAGTTAAAGTGGGCGGAGTTAACGTGGGTGTAGTTAAAGTGGGCGGAGTTAAAGTCTGTGTAGTTAAAGTGGGCGGAGATAAAGTGGGTGGAGTTAACGTGGGTGTGGTTAAACTGGGCGGAGTTAAAGTATGTGGATTTAAAGTGGGTGTGGTTTAAAGTGGGTGGAGTTAAAGTGTGTGTAGTTAAAGTGGGCGGAGTTAAAGTGCGTGTAGTTAAAGTGGGCGGAGTTAATGTGGGTGTAGTTAAAGTGGGCGGGGTTAAAGTGCGTGTAGTTAAAGTGGGCGGAGTTAAAGTGTGTGTAGTTAAAGTGGGCGGAGTTAAAGTGCGTGTAGTTAAAGTGGGCGGAGTTAATGTGGGTGTAGTTAAAGTGGGTGTAGTTAAAGTGTGTGTAGTTAAAGTGGGCGGAGTTAAAGTGTGTGTAGTTAAAGTGGGCGGAGTTAAAGTGCGTGTAGTTAAAGTGGGCGGAGTTAATGTGGGTGTAGTTAAAGTGGGCAGAGTTAAAGTGGGCGGAGTTAACATGGGTGTAGTTAAAGTGGGCAGAGTTAAAGTGTGTGTAGTTAAAGTGGGCGGAGTTAAAGTGCGTGTAGTTAAAGTGGGTGGAGATAAAGTGGGTGTAGTTAAAGTGGGCGGAGTTAACGTGGGTGTAGTTAAAGTGGGCGGAGTTAAAGTCTGTGTAGTTAAAGTGGGCGGAGATAAAGTGGGTGTAGTTAAAGTGGGCGGAGTTAAAGTCTGTGTAGTTAAAGTGGGCGGAGATAAAGTGGGTGGAGTTAACGTGGGTGTGGTTAAACTGGGCAGAGTTAAAGTATGTGGATTTAAAGTGGGTGTGGTTTAAAGTGGGTGGAGTTAAAGTGTGTGTAGTTAAAGTGGGCGGAGTTAAAGTGCGTGTAGTTAAAGTGGGCGGAGTTAATGTGGGTGTAGTTAAAGTGGGCGGGGTTAAAGTGTGTGTAGTTAAAGTGGGCGGAGTTAACGTGGGTGTAGTTAAAGTGGGCGGAGTTAAAGTCTGTGTAGTTAAAGTGGGCGGAGATAAAGTGGGTGTAGTTAAAGTGGGCAGAGTTAAAGTGGGTGTAGTTAAAGTGGGCGGAGTCGTTCTGACCTATGCAGCCGCTGGGTCCGAAGCCGTAGGTTCCTGGAGCGCACTGGTCACAGCGTCGTCCAATCACGTTCTGTCGACAGTGACACTGCCCGCCCCTCACGCCGCACACAGAGCTCACCGCCCCCTGGGGGTCGCACTCGCACGCTGCAGGAGGAGGGTCACGTCACTTATGTCAGGCCTGATTTTTCTTTTGTTTCTTATTCATTAAACCAGAGACGTGACCTTTAACCTCAAACTGTGACACAAAAGTAAATAATGTCGTAATAACCGCTCATGCTAACGTTAGCATGTGGTGATACAGGAAGTGCTCCACTGTGTTTTTAAACTCCACCTTCACTAGAATCATCTGGATCATTTCAGTCCTGGAGTCACTTATCTCGACTGAACTAAAGGTAAAAGGAGATGTTCACTTAAACTACACTTGATGACATCACCAGGTGGAGCAGAGCGTTTTGATCTGTGACAGACTCATAATAACGTGTCAAACATGTGAAACACGTGTGACGTTCTGTCGCTCGTCGGGTGGTACTGACCCAGCGCCCCGTCGTTGATGAGGGCCGACATGCTGGAGATGAGCCGCGCACACGCCTCGCTCATCACGGGACGGGTCACGCTCCGAGCCGTGTCGTGGCACCGGTATCGCTCGTACGTCTGCTTCCTCAAGGTGGCGCCGGCGTCTCCGGAACTGAACATGTCCAGAGACGAGTGACGGGGCATCAGGGCGATCTGCACAGAACGACACGTTTAAACAGACGAGGAGAGAGGAGAGGAGGAGAGGAGGAGGAGGAGGAGGAGGAGAGGAGGAGCAGGAGGAGAGGAGGAGAGAGGAGCAGGAGGAGAGGAGCAGGAGGAGAGGAGCAGGAGGAGAGGAGCAGGAGGAGAGGAGGAAGAGGAGAGAGGAGCAGGAGGAGAGGAGGAGGAGGAGAGGAGGAGGAGGAGAGAGGAGCAGGAGGAGAGGAGGAGGAGGAGAGAGGAGAGAGGAGCAGGGGGAGAGGAGGAGGAGGAGAGGAGGAGAGAGGAGCAGGAGGAGAGGAGCTCAGGAGGAGAGAGGAGAAGGAGGAGAGAGGAGCAGGAGGAGAGGAGAAGGAGGAGCAGAAGTAGAGAGAAGCATCTGTCTGATCTGTCGTCTCATTGGCTCAGATCTGTCACATGACTCGGAGGCGGAGTCCACTGAGCCTCAGGGACAAAGTGGATTTAAATAAAAAACAGACTTAAAGTCAGACCGAGTCGACGAGGATGAAGTGTCCGGCTCCGTCCGTCACACTGTTCAAGTCCTGATATCGTCTGAACTCGAGTCTGAGCGAGTACGACACGCCGGCCTCCAGACAGAGAGGCTTCAGCGGCACCGTGAACCTGGAAACACACAGAGTACACAGTAAAGTACACAGAGTACACAGTAAAGTACACAGAGTACACGATAAAGTACACAGAGTACACGATAAAGTACACAGAGTACACAGTAAAGTACACAGAGTACACGATAAAGTACACAGAGTACACGATAAAGTACACAGAGTACACAGTAAAGTACACAGAGTACACGATAAAGTACACAGAGTACACGATAAAGTACACAGAGTACACGATAAAGTACACAGAGTACAGAGTAGAGGGCGGAGACAGGAGCATTCGGTCGTCGTCGGGGATGGTGTTGGTGTATTGTCTGTAGGTGTGAGGATGTGGGTGTGGTTGTGGGTGTGGTTGTGGGTGTGGGTGTGGTCTTGTACTTTGGACAGGTGTACCTGGCCGTGGCGGGCAGAGACAGGAGCATTCGGTCGTCGTCGGGGATGGTGTTGCCACAGGGGGAGCTGGTGGGGATGGCTCCAGGTCGGACGACTGTGACTCTCACCTCCTCCCAGTCCCGGGGCATCTGGTTTAAAGAGACGAGAGGCTCAGACCAGAGACTGAAACGTCACACGGAAGAAATGACACGTGCCTGAGACTCGTAGCGCAGCAGCAGGTCGTACTCCATGGAGAAGGGGATGTTGTCGATGGTAAACTCCAGTGTGCTGCTCACCGGCACGCGGGCAAAACCAACACCCGTCCAAGAGGCGGGTCGGCCGGGCTGGTGCTCCCTCACCTCCACCGAGCAGCCCTGAAAGAGACGAGAGGGAGGGCATCTGAGACAGAGAGAGGACGGGAGGGCATCTGAGACAGGAGAGGACGGGAGGGCATCTGAGACAAGAGAGGACGGGAGGGCATCTGAGACAAGAGAGGACGGGAGGGCATCTGAGACAAGAGAGGACGGGAGGGCATCTGAGACAAGAGAGGACGGGAGGGCATCTGAGACAGGGAGGGAGACGGGAGGGCATCTGAGACAGGGAGAGAGGACGGGAGGGCATCTGAGACAAGAGAGAGGACGGGAGGGCATCTGAGACAAGAGAGAGGACGGGAGGGCATCTGAGACAAGAGAGAGGACGGGAGGGCATCTGAGACAAGAGAGAGGACGGGAGGGCATCTGGACATCTGAGGGACAAGAGAGGACGGGAGGGCATCTGAGACAAGAGAGGACGGGAGGGCATCTGAGACAAGAGAGAGGACGGGAGGGCATCTGAGACAAGAGAGGACGACGGGGAGGGCATCTGAGACAAGAGAGGACGGGAGGGCATCTGAGACAAGAGAGAGGACGGGAGGGCATCTGAGAGAGGACGTGAGGGCATCTGAGACAAGAGAGAGGACGGGAGGGCATCTGAGACAAGAGAGAGGACGGGAGGGCATCTGAGACAAGAGAGAGGACGGGGAGGGCATCTGAGACAAGAGAGAGGACGGGAGGGCATCTGAGACAAGAGAGAGGACGGGAGGGCATCTGAGACAAGAGAGAGGACGGGAGGGCATCTGAGACAAGAGAGAGGACGGGAGGGCATCTGAGACAAGAGAGAGGACGGGAGGGCATCTGAGACAAAGAGAGAGGACGGGAGGGCATCTGAGACAAGAGAGAGGACGGGAGGGCATCTGAGACAAGAGAGAGGACGGGAGGGCATCTGAGACAAGAGAGAGGACGGGAGGGCATCTGAGACAAGAGAGAGGACGGGAGGGCATCTGAGACAAGAGAGAGGACGGGAGGGCATCTGAGACAGGAGAGGACGGGAGGGCATCTGAGACAAGAGAGGACGGGAGGGCATCTGAGACAAGAGAGGACGGGAGGGCATCTGAGACAGGGAGAGGGGGCGGGAGGGCATCCGGGTTAGTACCTGTCCCAGTTTGGAGAGCTCGGCCTCGTACAGCAGATGGTCCAGAGCCATGAAGAAGAAGCCGGACTCCACCTGAGAACACTGACGCCCACTCATGTGTCCACGGCAACGGCACTGCCCACTGTCAGGGGAACACCTGCAGGGACACACAGGTGAGGGAGGAGCTACACTACACAGAACACCTGCAGGGACACACAGGTGAGGGAGGAGCTACACTACACAGAACACCTGCAGGGACACACGGGTGAGGGAGGAGCTACACTACACAGAACACCTGCAGGGACACACAGGTGAGGGAGGAGCTAGACTACACAGAACACCTGCAGGGACACACGGGAGAGGGAGGAGCTAAACTACACAGAACACCTGCAGGGACACACAGGTGAGGGAGGAGCTACACTACACAGAACACCTGCAGGGACACACAGGTGAGGGAGGAGCTACACTACACAGAACACCTGCAGGGACACGCAGGTGAGGGAGGGGTTAAACACTATACTGAAAAGCTGCAGGGACACAGGTGAGGGAGGGGCTAAACTACACAGAACAGCTGCAGGGACACAGGTGAGGGAGGAGCTACACTACACAGAACACCTGCAGGGACACACGGGAGAGGGAGGAGCTAAACTACACAGAACACCTGCGGGGACACACAGGTGAGGGAGGAGCTACACTACACAGAACACCTGCAGGGACACACAGGTGAGGGAGGAGCTAGACTACACAGAACACCTGCAGGGACACACGGGAGAGGGAGGAGCTAAACTACACAGAACACCTGCAGGGACACACAGGTGAGGGAGGAGCTACACTACACAGAACACCTGCAGGGACACACAGGTGAGGGAGGAGCTACACTAGACAGAACACCTGCAGGGACACGCAGGTGAGGGAGGGGTTAAACACTATACTGAACAGCTGCAGGGACACAGGTGAGGGAGGGAGCTACACTACACAGAACACCTGCAGGGACACACGGGAGAGAGGGAGGAGCTAAACTACACAGAACACCTGCGGGGGACACACAGGTGAGGGAGGAGCTATACTACACAGAACACCTGCAGGGACACACAGGTGAGGGAGGAGCTACACTACACAGAATACTTGCAGGGACACACAGGTGAGGGAGGAGCTACACTACACAGAATACTTGCAGGGACACACAGGTGAGGGAGGAGCTACACTACACTGAACACCTGCAGGGACACACGGGAGCGGGAGGAGCTAAACTACACAGAACACCTGCAGGGACACACAGGTGAGGGAGGAGCTAGACTACACAGAACACCTGCAGGGACACGCAGGTGAGGGAGGGGTTAAACACTATACTGAACAGCTGCAGGGACAAACAGGTGAGGGAGGGGCTAAACTACTCTGAACAGCTGCAGGGAGGGAGGGGTTAAACTACACAGAACAACTGCAGGGACAGACAGGAGAGAGAGGAGCTAAGCTAAACAGAACAGCACTGAACAGCTGCAGGGACAGAGCCAGAACCTTTTTGTTGTAGTTCCCATTTGAGCTTCAGGGGATTGAATTATAGTATAAATAAATTACCTTTTACATTTTTCTTTTTTGTGTAAAAGTCTTAACACTTTAATGATATTGAAATTCTCTTGTGACTCACTCGTTGTCCAAAGCTCCTCCCACGTCACAGTCACAGCCCCTGCAGCCGTTCAAGTCGTGGCTCAGCGCCCAGTGTTCAGGCTGAAAACACAAATAAACAAATAAATAAACAAGTAAACAACACAGGGAACCCTACAGGTGTCCAGACTGAAACAAAACTACAAACAAATAAACAAACTCATAAATAAACAACAAAACAATAAACAAGGAAACCTACAGGATCAGAGGAGCTCTGTCTGGTTTGGGTGAACAGCTGAAGGAGGAGACGCTGCACCTGCTCCTCACTGTTTCAGGAGGAACAGGGGAAGTTTTTTGAGTTGTTTTTTTTTTTTTTTTTTTTTTTTTGGTGTTGTTAAAATGTTAATGTTAAAATAAAGATAAAATATGTCAGAAACTCTATGTTTCATTAGACCCTGAGTCAGAGCGGACACCCCCCGACACAGCTGACCCTAAAGATAGACTCAAACCAGGCAGGAAACTCCAAATATAGACGTAACCACATGAACCCGTCAGACGAGCCTGGGGGAGGAAAGGGTTAAACTGTAAAAATAGAAAAAGCCTCATTCTGCCCAGAGTCACAGAATCGTCCCGACTCAAACCTCTGAGCCTCACCTTTAAATAAACTGCAGAAGATACATTTACACAGCTCCAGACACGAAGCACAGCCACAGACTAAAGAAGTGACTGAGTGAGACGTGTTGCTAACGCTAAAGGAGCGACGTCAGGGACAGAAGGACCTGATGTGTCTGTTATTAATGTTCATATGTTGATTTACAGACACAGACGTGAAATAAAAACCCCAGGATCATGTAGAGGGTTAATACGAACATTTAAGACCAACATGAGTCTGAAGCAGCAGAGACAGAGAGAGGGGACATGGTTTTTATATAGAAAGTGAATTGGAGCCAGAGTCGATGGAGCAGGAAATGCACCATGATCACTTCCTGTTAGCTACGTCCATTTATATAAACAGTCTATGCTAGCACATTAGCTATGCGCGTTTATATATAGAGTCTATGCTAGCAGGTTAGCTCTGTGCGTGTGTATAAACAGTGTATGCTAGCAGGTTAGCTCTGTGCGTGTGTATAAACAGTGTATGCTAGCAGGTTAGCTCTGTGCGTGTGTATAAACAGTGTATGCTAGCAGGTTAGCTCTGTGCGTGTGTATAAACAGTGTATGCTAGCAGGTTAGCTCTGTGCGTGTGTATAAACAGTGTATGCTAGCAGGTTAGCTCTGTGCGTGTGTATAAACAGTGTATGCTAGCAGGTTAGCTCTGTGCGTGTGTATAAACAGTGTATGCTAGCAGGTTAGCTCTGTGCGTGTGTATAAACAGTGTATGCTAGCAGGTTAGCTCTGTGCGTGTGTATAAACAGTGTATGCTAGCAGGTTAGCTCTGTGGTGGTATAAACAGTGTATGCTAGCAGGTTAGCTCTGTGCGTGTGTATAAACAGTGTATGCTAGCAGGTTAGCTCTGTGCGTGTGTATAAACAGTGTATGCTAGCAGGTTAGCTCTGTGCGTGTGTATAAACAGTGTATGCTAGCAGGTTAGCTCTGTGCGTGTGTATAAACAGTGTATGCTAGCAGGTTAGCTCTGTGCGTGTGTATAAACAGTGTATGCTAGCAGGTTAGCTCTGTGCGTGTGTATAAACAGTGTATGCTAGCAGGTTAGCTCTGTGCGTGTGTATAAACAGTGTATGCTAGCAGGTTAGCTCTGTGCGTGTGTATAAACAGTGTATGCTAGCAGGTTAGCTCTGTGCGTGTGTATAAACAGTGTATGCTAGCAGGTTAGCTCTGTGCGTGTGTATAAACAGTGTATGCTAGCAGGTTAGCTCTGTGCGTGTGTATAAACTGTGTATGCTAGCAGGTTAGCTCTGTGCGTGTGTATAAAACTGTGTATGCTAGCAGGTTAGCTCTGTGCGTGTGTATAAACAGTGTATGCTAGCAGGTTAGCTCTGTGCGTGTGTGTGTATAAACTGTGTATGCTAGCAGGTTAGCTCTGTGCGTGTGTATAAACAGTGTATGCTAGCAGGTTAGCTCTGTGCGTGTGTATAAACAGTGTATGCTAGCAGGTTAGCTCTGTGGGTGTATATAAACTGTGAGTCACTGACCAGACACTGGTCACAGCTGCGCCCTGTCACCAGACGTTTGCAGAAACAGTCCCCACTGACTGGGTCACACTGAGCGCGCCCAGAGACGCTGCCCCGAGGGTCACACCTGCAGGCTGCACAGGAGCAGAGAGGAGGAGACAGGAGGAGAGGAGGAGCAGAGAGGAGGAGACAGGAGGAGAGAGGAGGAGAGAGGAGCAGAGAGGAGGAGACAGGAGGAGACAGGAGCAAGGAGCAAAGAGGAGGAGAGAGGAGGAGAGAGGAGGAGAGAGGAGGAGACAGGAGGAGACAGGAGGAGAGGAGGAGCAGAGAGGAGGAGACAGGAGCAGAGAGGAGGAGACAGGAGGAGAGAAGAGCAGAGAGGAGGAGAGAGGAGCAGAGAGGAGGAGACAGGAGGAGAGGAGGAGAGAGGAGCAGAGAGGAGGAGACAGGAGGAGAGGAGGAGCAGAGAGGAGGAGACAGGAGGAGAGAGAGGAGGAGAGAGGAGCAGAGAGGAGCAGAGAGGAGGAGACAGGAGGAGACAGGAGCAGAGAGGAGGAGAGGAGGAGAGAGGAGGAGGAGAGGAGGAGACAGGAGGAGAGAGGAGGGAGAGAGAGGAGGAGAGACAGGAGCAGAGAGGAGGAGACAGGAGCAGAGAGGAGGAGACAGGAGCAGAGAGGAGGAGACAGGAGGAGAGAGGAGCAGAGAGGAGGAGAGAGGAGAGCAGAGAGGAGGAGACAGGAGGAGAGGAGGAGAGGAGGCAGGAGGAGGAGCAGAGAGGAGGAGAGAGGAGGAGACAGGAGGAGAGGAGGAGACAGGAGGAGAGAGGAGCAGAGAGGAGGAGAGAGGAGCAGAGAGAGGAGAGACAGGAGGGAGAGGAGGAGACAGGAGGAGAGAGGAGCAGAGAGGAGGAGAGAGAGAGGAGCAGAGGAGGAGAGGAGGAGACAGGAGGAGAGAGGAGCAGAGAGGAGGAGAGAGGAGCAGAGAGGAGGAGACAGGAGGAGAGGAGGAGACAGGAGGAGAGAGGAGCAGAGAGGAGGAGACAGGAGAGAGAGGAGGAGACAGAGGAGAGGAGAGGAGGAGGAGGAGAGGAGGAGGAGGAGGAGAGGAGAGAGGAGAGAGGAGCAGAGAGGAGGAGAGAGGAGGAGACAGAGGAGGAGGACAGGAACAGAGAGGAGGAGACAGGAGGAGACAGGAGGAGAGAGGAGGAGACAGGAGCAGAGATGAGGAGACAGGAGCAGAGAGGAGGAGAGGAGGAGAGAGGAGGAGAGAGGAGGAGAGAGGAGCAGAGAGGAGGAGAGAGGAGCAGAGAGGAGGAGAGAGGAGAAGAGAGGAGGAGACAGGAGGAGAGAGGAGGAGAGAGGAGCAGAGAGGAGGAGAGAGAGGAGAGAGAGAGGAGGAGAGAGGAGCAGAGAGGAGGAGAGAGGAGGAGAGAGGAGGAGAGAGGAGGAGAGAGGAGCAGAGAGGAGGAGAGAGGAGCAGAGAGGCAGAGAGGAGGAGAGAGGAGCAGAGAGGAGGAGAGAGGAGCAGAGAGGAGGAGAGAGGAGCAGAGAGGAGCAGAGAGGAGCAGAGAGGAGGAGAGAGGAGCAGAGAGGAGGAGAGAGGAGGAGACAGAGGGTCACAGATGAGCAGTGGTATATTACAGTGATAGTTTTAGTGATACTTTGCAGCTGATGTCATCCACAGTCCCTGGGGGGTGATGCTAACTGGAGACACTGCTCTGTCTAAAACTCGGTTACATTAGAGTTTTGTTTTAACACAATCTGACCATAAAGACCTGATTTATCTGAACTCCAACGGGTGATCTGATTTGTGCTGTTGAACAAGTCCCTCTCAAATAACATTTCAGTCACAAGCTAGCTAGCATTAGCATTAGCATTAGCCAACAGTTTTTCAGTTTTCACTTTCACCTTCTTGTGTAAAATCAGACTTAAACAGGACCATGATCAGACACAGGCTCCTGAGGTGAGCTCTTTAAATCACTTTTGTGTTTTTCTTGAGTTCTCCGTCTTGCTAATGTGCATTTCGTCACCATGGTAACTGCTAAAAGTTCCACCATAGAGCTAGATGTAGAACACCCCCAGAGTGACCTCACTGCAGAGCCTCAGTTTGTTCCGTGACAGCGGTAGTTTGACGGACTCACGCAGGCAGCCGTCGGCGTTCTCCGCGCTCAGGCCGTAGAACCCGGCTTTGCAGCGGTCGCAGCGCGGTCCCTCCACGTGCGGTTTACAGCGACACTGCCCCGCCACCTGCCCCAGCGCGGGGTCAGTGCGCTCGTCACACAGCCCGCCGTTCAGGGAGCCGTCAGGGTCACAGTCACACGCTGCAGAAGGGGGAGGGGCAAAGGGGGAGGGGCAAAGAGGTGTTTGAAATGAAACAACCAATGAGACGTGACGTTACTGGGCAGAGTCAGGACTGTTGTACAATTATGGTTTAATACTTCAACTGTCTGCAGAGGAGCTGCTAGCATAAACTGTACCTGTCTCTGCACAGAGCTAACCTGCTAGCACCGCGCTACAAACAGGAAGTGATCATGTGGCTCCAATTCACTTTCTGTGTAAAAACTGTGTTTCTCTCTGTCCCTGCTGCTTCAGACTCATTTTGGGTCTTAAATGTTGTATTTACTCAGGTCCTCGGGGTCCCTTTGGTCCCTAGTCCCTCAGGTCCCTCAGGTCCCTCAGGTCCCTCAGGTGCCATATATTGATAATAGTGTTATAGAGTCGTACACTGCAGACCCCCTCAGGTCCCTCAGGTCCTCAGGGCATCAGTCCTCAGGTGCATATATATTGATTATAGTGTTATAGAGTCGTACGCTGGCAGACTTGGGGGTCCCTCAGGTCCCTCGGGTCCCTCAGGTCCCTCAGGTCCCTCAGGTCCCTCAGGTCCCTCAGGTGCACATATATTGATAATAGTGTTATAGAGTCGTACGCTGGCAGACTTGGGGGTCCCTCAGGTCCCTCTGGGGGTCCTTGTAGTAGAAGGGTCTGCAGCTCTCACAGTGGCGCCCCATAGTGTTGTGGAGGCACAGGTCACACACTCCTCCACTGCTGTTTCCTGTGGCCAAGTACACCGCCATGTCGAAGTGACACGAGGAGGCGTGGCCATGGCACTCGCACTCTGCACACAGACAAAACAGACAGAGAGAGAGACAAAAGAGACAGAGAGAGACAGAGAGTGACAAAAGAGACAGAGCAGAAAGAGAGACAGAGAGACAGAGAGAGAGAGACAGAGAGACACAGAGAGAGAGAGAGACAGACAAAAGAGACAGACAGAGAGAGAGACAGACAAAAGAGACAGAAAAGAGACAGACAGAGAGAGAGACAGACAAAAGAGACAGACAGAGAGAGACAGAGACAGGGGGTCAGGTATAAGAAGGAAACAAACATATTTCTACTGTTAAACATGTTAAAACAGCGTCTTCAGTTCTGTCACTAGGGGTCACTGTTCGCCCGGCGGCTCGTTCTGTTGTGACTGTTACACCAGTGAACTTCTGTCTAACGAAATCTAAACCCAGTCAGTGTGTTCTCACTCTGCAGGAACGACTTTTAGCATGTGCATTAGCATGTGTAATAACATGTAGATTAGCATTAGGAATGGGACAATATTCAAATTTAGACTCACGATTATTGTGGCCAAAATAATCGCAAGTAACGATATTATCTACGGCTCTCGTCTTTCTGAAAACACAAAACATTTTCACCTGAATCACCACAGAGCGACAGGAAAGACGTTTATACAGAAAAGTGAACTCTGCTCCGTCACTTTTTTGCTTTTCTTTTTGTGGATTTCAGACATAATAAACTTCAGACAGAACCAACTTTGTCCCTCAGAGCTAAACACAGGTGTTTATCTTCTGATTGACACCAGTGTCGTCCAATAAGGTGGAGGTCGTGTGTCACTGGAGCCTCAGAGAATCAGTGATACAGATACTGAAAGTTTACGCCCCACTCTCCCCCTCGTAGAATCGACCAATCACATCACACACGTTAGTGACGTTTTCCTCTTACAGCCAATGAGCAGCAGAACACGACGATGTGTCACATGCCACGTTTTATCTAAACTAGACGGAGCAGGACGAGTAAACGACGCCGAGCGGATCCAGAAATCTGTGTGTAATTCATGTGCATTTTACTCACTGTTGTTTCACTTCTAAACATGAGGAAACAGACAAAACAAAGGAAGAACAAAGATGGACGACACTGTGGATGTTTAAGTGAAACTAGAGGCGTCTCTGGAGCGTTTGGTGTCAGAGTGAAGACGGCTGTGGACTCAGGAGGAGCTGATGTTTGGGATGGATGTTGTTCTCGATGGTGAGCTCGGTTTATTCTGATATTCACACGATTGTGGTAAATCGTGTGAAATGCTGTTTAACTAGAGCCTCACGACACAGTCCACATCAAACCATGAGGACGTTTGTCTCGTTTTTTACTCGGAGCTGCAACTTTTTTGTCGGCGGCTCTGCCTCCAGAATAAGAACAGACACAAGTGTCACTGCTGTGACAGTCGCCCCCTTGTGGACAAACACCAGAACTAACATCTAAACATTGTATTGAAACAGCAAACCTGAGTCAGTCTGGTGCTGTACAGACGATTATAATCGTGAGGATCACGATTATTAAAAATGCCACAAATGATTAACTGTGACCTTTTTTATCATGATTAACGATGTTCTCATATATTGTCCCATCCCTAATTAGCATGTGTATTAGCATGTGTAATAGCGTGTGCATTAGTGTGTGTATTACCATGTGCATTAGCATACATATTAGCAAGTGTATTAATATCTACATTAGCATATGTATTAGCATTTGTATTAGCATGTTTCCTGCACTCTTACAGCTGTGTCTGTTAGCATTTTTATTATTATTATTAGGTTAGTGTGTACTTACTTTTACATGTGCAGTTGTTAGCATGTACTATTAGCACATATGTCATACATTTACAGGCATGGTTGCTTGAGTGTTTAAATATTGTTAGCATGTCCTTACTCTTGCAGGCGTGGCTGTTAGCGCATGTTAGCATAGTTAGCATGTCCTTACTCTTGCAGGCGTGGCTGTTAGCGCATGTTAGCATAGTTAGCATGTCCTTACTCTTGCAGGCGTGGCTGTTAGCACATGTTAGCATAGTTAGCATGTCCTTACTCTTGCAGGCGTGGCTGTTAGCGCATGTTAGCATAGTTAGCATGTCCTTACTCTTGCAGGCGTGGCTGTTAGCGCATGTTAGCATAGTTAGCATGTCCTTACTCTTGCAGGCGTGGCTGTTAGCGCATGTTAGCATAGTTAGCATGTCTTACTCTTGCAGGCGTGGCTGTTAGCGCATGTTAGCATAGTTAGCATGTCCTTACTCTTGCAGGCGTGGCTGTTAGCGCATGTTAGCATAGTTAGCATGTCCTTACTCTTGCAGGCGTGGCTGTTAGCACATGTTAGCATAGTTAGCATGTCCTTACTCTTGCAGGCGTGGCTGTTAGCACATGTTAGCATAGTTAGCATGTCCTTACTCTTGCAGGCGTGGCTGTGGCGTCCCTCGGCGGGTCTCCAGGGCTGGTCGTTGTAGAAGTCGTCACATTGTTCACAGTTCAGACCTTTGGTGTGATGGTTACACACACAACGGCCCGTGCACCTGGAACAGAGGAGGAGGACATGGAGGAGGAGAACACAGAGGAGGACACAGAGGAGGAGGACATGGAGGAGGAGAACACAGAGGAGAACACAGAGGAGGAGGACACGGAGGAGGAGAACACAGGGGAGGAGAACACAGAGGAGGAGGACACGGAGGAGGAGGACACGGAGGAGGAGGACACAGAGGAGGAGGACACAGAGGAGGAGAACACAGGGGAGGAGGACACGGAGGAGGAGGACACAGAGGAGGACAACACAGAGGAGGAGAACACAGAGGAGGAGGACACAGAGGAGGAGAACACACATGAGATACATCACTATTATATCACCATAATAATCTGAGAGACTCATCGTGGAAGTTAAAACGTAAACACTGATTTATCCACTGAGAGTGAGAGCACAGTGTGAGTGAGTACACACAGTGTGAGAGTGAGAGTGCACACAGTGTGAGAGTGAGTGCACACAGTGTGAGAGTGAGTACACACAGTGTGAGAGTGAGTGTGAGTACACAGTGTGAGAGTGAGTGTGAGTACACACAGTGTGAGAGTGAGTGCACACAGTGTGAGAGTGAGTACACACAGTGTGAGAGTGAGTGTGAGTACACAGTGTGAGAGTGAGTGTGAGTACACACAGTGTGAGAGTGAGTACACACAGTGTGAGAGTGAGTGTGAGTACACACAGTGTGAGTGTGAGTACACACAGTGTGAGAGTGAGTGTGAGTGCACACAGTGTGAGAGTGAGTGTGAGTACACACAGTGTGAGAGTGAGTGTACACACAGTGTGAGAGTGAGAGTACACACAGTGTGAGAGTGAGTACACACAGTGTGAGAGTGAGAGTGCACACAGTGTGAGAGTGAGTACACACAGTGTGAGAGTGAGAGTACACACAGTGTGAGAGTGAGTACACACAGTGTGAGAGTGAGAGTGCACACAACATGAGAGTGAGTGTGAGTACACACAGTGTGAGAGTGAGTACACACTGTGAGTGTGAGAGTGTGAGTGCACACAACGTGAGAGTGAGTGTGAGTGCACACAGTGTGAGAGTGAGTACACACAGTGTGAGAGTGAGTGCACACAGTGTGAGAGTGAGAGTGAGTACACACAGTGTGAGTGTGAGTACACACAGTGTGAGAGTGAGAGTGAGTACACACAGTGTGATTGTGAGTACACACAGAGTGAGTGTGAGTACACACAGTGTGAGAGTGAGTACACACAGTGTGAGTTTGAGTACACACAGTGTGAGTGTGAGTACACACAGTGTGAGAGTGAGAGTGAGTACACACAGTGTGAGTGTGAGTACACACAGAGTGAGTGTGAGTACACACAGTGTGAGAGTGAGTACACACAGTGTGAGTTTGAGTACACACAGTGTGAGAGTGAGTGTGAGAGTGCACAGTGTGAGAGTGAGAGTGAGTGTGAGTACACACAGTGTGAGTGTGAGTACACACAGAGTGAGTGTGAGTACACACAGTGTGAGTGTGAGTACACACAGTGTGAGTGTGAGTACACACAGTGTGAGTGTGAGTACACACAGTGTGAGTGTGAGTGTGAGTACACACAGTGTGAGTGTGAGTACACACAGTGTGAGAGTGAGTGTGAGTACACACAGTGTGAGTTTGAGTGTGCACAGTGTGAGTTTGTGACTTTTCCTTCTCCACAGTCTCATCATGAGGAAGTATTTTATTATTAAGTGTGAACAGAGAGTTTTGGTGAGAGGCAACTTTACACAATTTGAACAGTTCTATAAGAAATGATTTAGTCCCCCAAGGATTTAAACGTCCCTGTGTGTCAGATGCCCTGCCCGTGTGTCAGATGCCCTCCCCGTGTGTCAGATGCCCTCCCTGTGTGTCAGATGCCCTCCCCGTGAGTCAGATGCCCTCTCTGTGTGTCAGATGCCTCCCCGTGTGTCAGATGCCCTCCCCGTGTGTCAGATGCCCTCCCCGTGAGTCAGATGCCCTCTCTGTGTGTCAGATTGTGTCAGATGCCCTCCCTCTAACCCTGTAGTTTAAACTTGTATACTCATGTTCTGATGTGGTCACAGTTCAGATTTGCGTGTCTCAGATGTGAATGTCCCTGAATAGATCTTTATAACGACAGTGTGGTCTGACCATGCCCTCGATGTCGTCGGGAATGCCTTGGATGGGGGCGCACTCGGAGGCGTGGCCGTAGCAGAAGCAGTTGCCGCGGACGACGAGCTCGTACATGGAGTAGTAATACTTCTCCTTGATCTCGGGGCGAGTGTCCAGCAGGTTGTCTCCTAAGGTGTGGAGCTTTGTGAAGTTCACCCTCAGGTTTGTGATTCGGAGCTGGTCTAAAACGGCACAAGAATCATGATGACGAAGACGTGGATTTAAGAGATTAACACGTCGTGACATCATGATCCCACAGAAACATTAACATGAAGAATATCTGACAAAGAACATTTTAGACTCAGACACGGTTCAGTGGTGCGTGAACCTCTGGTTGGGAAACACGGGTGTAAACTGACACCGAGCTTCAGTTTGAAATGTGAAAATCTGAAA
Source organism: Periophthalmus modestus (assembly GCA_019594935.1). Taxonomy (NCBI): domain Eukaryota; kingdom Metazoa; phylum Chordata; class Actinopteri; order Gobiiformes; family Gobiidae; genus Periophthalmus; species Periophthalmus modestus. The sequence continues at coordinate 111,702 of JAIEZT010000025.1, forward strand.
TAAACTGTGACATAAACTTAAACAGAGTGATATTAAAAGAGAGAGAAAGAGTGAGAGTGGAGGAGTGAGAGTGGAGGAGTGAGAGTGAGAGTGGAGGAGTGAGAGTGGAGCAGTGAGAGTGAGAGTGGAGGAGTGAGAGTGGAGGAGTGAGAGTGAGAGTGAGAGTGGAGGAGTGAGAGTGAGAGTGGAGGAGTGAGAGTGGAGGAGTGAGAGAGTGAGAGTGGAGGAGTGAGAGTGGAGGAGTGAGAGTGAGAGTGGAGGAGTGAGAGTGGAGCAGTGAGAGTGAGAGTGGAGGAGTGAGAGTGGAGGAGTGAGAGTGGAGGAGTGAGAGTGAGAGTGGAGGAGGAGTGAGAGTGGAGGAGTGAGAGTGAGAGTGGAGGAGTGAGAGTGAGAGTGGAGGAGTGAGAGTGGAGGAGTGAGAGTGAGAGTGGAGGAGTGAGAGTGAGAGTGGAGGAGTGAGAGTGGAGGAGTGAGAGTGAGAGTGGAGGAGTGAGAGTGGAGGAGTGAGAGTGGAGGAGTGAGAGTGGAGGAGTGAGAGTGAGAGTGGAGGAGTGAGAGTGGAGGAGTCTCTGCTCACGTCCTGTTCATGTCTCTGTAACATGACTCTGGACAAAAAGACAAAGAACCGAGTGTCTCTGAGAGACAAGAACAGGTGCAGATCCAGCCCCACAGAAGACCCGGACCAGACCAGGACTAAACCCGGACCAGACCAGGACTAAACCCGGACCAGACCAGGACTAAACCCGGACCAGACCAGGACTAAACCCGGACCAGACCAGGACTAAACCCGGACTGAACCCGGACTGAACCCGGACTGAACCAAGACTAAACCCGGACTAGACCCAGACTAGACCAGGACTAGACCGGGTTCAGTTCGGATTTAGTCCTTGTTTAGTCCTGGTTTAGTCCGGGTTTAGACCTGGTTTAGACCTGGTTTAGTCCCGGTTTAGACCTGGTTTAGACCTGGTTTAGTCCCGGTTTAGACCTGGTTTAGACCTGGTTTAGTCCCGGTTTAGACCTGGTTTAGACCTGGTTTAGTCCCGGTTTAGACCTGGTTTAGACCTGGTTTAGTCCCGGTTTAGACCTGGTTTAGACCTGGTTTAGTCCCGGTTTAGACCTGGTTTAGACCTGGTTTAGTCCTGGTTTAGACCTGGTTTAGACCTGGTTTAGTCCTGGTTTAGACCTGGTTTAGACCTGGTTTAGTCCCGGTTTAGACCTGGTTTAGACCTGGTTTGGTCCCGTTTTATTTTCTTCTGTCTACATGTTACTGAGTTGTTCTAATTTCTTTTTCATGTGTGTTTTTCATGTGTCTGATTCTCTCGAGTCTCGGTGAATAAAAGTCTTACTCTGGATCCGGGGGCTGTACGGATCCTGGATCCGGATCGCTGGGTCCAACACTCGGAAAATCACCTGGAAAACACGGAAACATGGAAAACTACTGTGAATCCTGAACATGTGACACACGGGGAGGTCCGTGTTACCTCTCCTTCGGTGGACGGCTCGATGTCGGAGTAGCGTGATTCACAGATGACGTCGTCCACCTGGACCAGAGGACCCTGGGAAACTCCGGGGAACTCGGCGTCGCAGTCGTACGCGAAGTATCGATAAATCTGCCACGTCCGACCGAAGTCTGCGGAACGCTCGATCAACATGGCCGCCGGACGGAACGTCTGAGAGAGAGATACACCTGTCAGGAGTCGGGTCAGGAGGTCAGGAGTCGGGTCAGGGGTCAGGAGTCAGATCAGGAGGTCAGGAGTCGGGTCAGGAGGTCAGGAGGTCAGGAGTCAGGAGTCGGGTCAGGAGGTCAGGAGTCGGGTCAGGAGGTCAGGAGTCGGGTCAGGAGGTCAGGAGTCGGGTCAGGAGGTCAGGAGTCGGGTCAGGAGGTCAGGAGGTCAGGAGTCAGGAGTCGGGTCAGGAGGTCAGGAGTCGGGTCAGGAGGTCAGGAGGTCAGGAGTCAGGAGTCGGGTCAGGAGGTCAGGAGTCAGGTCAGGAGGTCAGGAGTCAGGAGTCGGGTCAGGAGGTCAGGAGTCAGGCCAGGAGGTCAGGAGTCGGGTCAGGAAGTCAGGAGTCAGGTCAGGAGGTCAGGAGTCGGGTCAGGGGGTGAGGTCAGGGGTCAGGAGCACAGGAGGTCAGGAGTCAGGCCAGGAGGTCAGTAGTCGGGTCAGGAAGTCAGGAGTCGGGTCAGGAGTCGAGTAAGGAGGTCAGGAGTCGGGTCAGGAGTTGGGTCAGGAGTTGGGTCAGGAGCTCAGGAGGTCAGGAGGTCAGGAGTACCTCGCTGGAGTGTTTCTCGGGGTTCTCACCTTGAAGGTCATAATGAGGTGAGTGAAGTGAAACTCTGCCTCCAGGTCCAGCTGAATGTGGACATCAGATTTACCTGGAACAGACGGGTGTGTGAGACAAGCGAGACAGGTGAGACAGGTGAAAGACAAGCGAGACAGGTGAGACGAGAGAGACAAGCGAGACAGGTGAGACAGGTGAGAGACAAGCGAGACAGGTGAGACGGGAGAGACAAGCGAGACAGGTGAGACAGGTGAGAGACAAGCGAGACAGGTGAGACAGGTGAGAGACAAGCGAGACAGGTGAGACGAGAGAGACAAGCGAGACAGGTGAGACAGGTGAGAGACAAGCGAGACAGGTGAGAGACAAGCGAGACAGGTGAGACGGGAGAAACAGGTGAGACAGGTGAGAGACAGGTGAGAGACAGGTGAGACAGGTGAGAGACAGGTGAGGCAGGTGAGAGACAAGCGAGACAGGTGAGACGGGAGAAACAGGTGAGGTGAGACAGGTGAGAGACAGGTGAGAGACAGGTGAGACAGGAGAGACAGGTGAGAGACAGGTGAGACAGGAGAGACAGGTGAGACAGGTTTATTAGAGTTTGGGAGGCTCTGTCTCGCCCCTCCTTTTCCCTTCTCTCTCCTCTCCCCTCTCTTCTTCTCTCTTTCTCTTGTTCCATTTCTCTCCCTCCCTCAGTCTCTCATCCCCCTTTCTCTCCGTCTCTCTCTTTCCACTCGTTTCCTGTAGTCACCCTGGTTTAATCCTGGTTTAGTTCTGGTTTAGTCCTGGTTTAGTCCTGGTTTAGACCTGGTTTAGACCTGGTTTAGTCTGGGTTTAGACCTGGTTTAGTCCTGGTTTAGTCCTGGTTTAGTCCGGGTTTAGACCTGGTTTAGACCTGGTTTAGTCCTGGTTTAGACCTGGTTTAGTCCTGGTTTAGTCCGGGTTTAGACCTGGTTTAGACCTGGTTTAGTCCTGGTTTAGACCTGGTTTAGTCCTGGTTTAGTCCGGGTTTAGTCCTGGTTTAGTCCTGGTTTAGTCCGGGTTTAGTCCTGGTTTAGTCCTGGTTTAGACCTGGTTTAGACCTGGTTTAGTCCTGGTTTAGACCTGGTTTAGACCTGGTTTAGACTGGTTTAGTCCTGGTTTAGTCCGGGTTTAGTCCTGGTTTAGTCCTGGTTTAGACCTGGTTTAGACCTGGTTTAGACCTGGTTTAGACCTGGTTTAGTCCTGGTTTAGTCCTGGTTTAGTCCGGGTTTATTTTTGTATTGATTCCAGAGGAAATCCTCCAGAGTCAGACTCAATCAGATTCTTTGTCAGAACAAACGGAAAATGAGTTTAAAAATAGATGAACTTTTAGCCTCTCTCCCTCCCTCCCTCTCTCTCTCTCTCCATCTCTTTTCATTCTTACTCTCCTCCTTTCTCCCCCTTTTCTCCTCCTTTTCCACTCTCTCTCCCTCTCTCCTGTTTCCCTCTTTCCTCCCTTCTCTCCTCTGTCTTTTTATCCCTCTCTTCTCTCACTTCTTATTTCTGACCACAAAATGAACCCAGCCTCCTCAGAGCACCTCCTGAGAGCACCTCCTCAGAGCACCTCCTCAGAGCACCTCCTGAGAGCACCTCCTCAGAACACCTCCTCAGAGCACCTCCTGAGAGCACCTCCTGAGAGCACCTCCTCAGAACACCTCCTCAGAGCACCTCCTGAGAGCACCTCCTGAGAGCACCTCCTCAGAGCACCTCCTGAGAGCACCTCCTGAGAGCACCTCCTGAGAGCACGTCCTCAGAGCACCTCCTGAGAGCACCTCCTCAGAACACCTCCTCAGAGCACCTCCTCAGAGCACCTCCTCAGTTTAACTCCTCAGAGTACCTGTTCTGCTCTCTCTCTGAGTCAGGGGGCGATCTGCAGTAGACCGGCGAACTGTAGGTCATCTGGGTGAGACAGGAGGTCCTGGTCTGGTCCTGGTCTGGTCCTGGTCTGGTCCTGGTCTGGTCCTGGTCTGGTCCTGGTCCTGGTCTAGTCCTGGTCCTGGGTCTAGTCCTAGTCCTGGTCTAGTCCTGGTCCTGGTCTAGTCCTGGTCTTGATCTGGTCCTGGTCTGGTCCTGGTCTGGTCCTGGTCTGGTCCTGGTCTAGTCCTGGTCCTGGTCTAGTCCTGGTCTAGTCCTAGTCCTGGTCTAGTCCTGGTCCTGGTCTAGTCCTGGTCTTGATCTGGTCCTGGTCTGGTCCTGGTCTGGTCCTGGTCTGGTCCTGGTCTGGTCCTGGTCTGGTCCTGGTCTAGTCCTGGTCTAGTCCTGGTCCTGGTCTAGTCCTGGTCTAGTCCTAGTCCTGGTCTAGTCCTGGTCTAGTCCTGGTCCTGGTCCGGTCCTGGTCCGGTCCTGGTCCAGTACCGTTCTCGGACTGCCACCAGCTCCTCTTGCGGTGCGGTTTGAAGGTGGTGATGACGTTCTCGATCCTGTGGTTGATGGTGTTGTAGACGGGGTCGTACGGACGCCGCGAGTCACAGAAGAAACATTTCTTCTCGTCCTGAAGTTTCACCGAAAAATGTCACAAAGTGAAGAACAGTTTCCACAGTTTAAAGCTGCACTCTGTAACTTTTTATGGAGGATGTGTTTAATGCCATACTGAGGGACATTCCAGGCAAAGTAATAACGTCTCCATGAAGACAAGCAGGTGGCGGACCCTCCTCCAGGACGACATAGGACGACTTTACATAAGACAAAATCTCATCGTACAGGCCCCGCCCACAGGTCACGAGAGGCGCCTGCGTCACATCGACACGTGTCACATTTAGAACTTTTCAAACACACGTGTCACGTGACTCTGAAGAACTCTGGGCTCGACTCTGTGACCATCAATGTGACATGGAACTGCAGCTCCACCACTGACCTGCAGGGGGCTGTACTTCCAATACAGGAACTACACAAGCGGGTGTGTAGTTCCTGTATTGTCCTGTAGGGCGCAGCACTGACCTGCAGGTGGCTGACAATGCAGTATGACTCTTTCTTCTTCATGCCGCAGGTGGAGGAGGCCTGGAGGTTCTTCTCTCGTCCCACCAGAAGGTCTCCTGTGGCGGGGTAACAGCTGCCCTGAGCACAGCCCACAGTCTGCTCCAAGTCCTGAGAAGAAACCAGCACCAACCCTGAGGAGACAGAGAGGAACATCTGAACATCAGAACATCTGAACATCTGAACATCTGAACATCTGAACATCTGAACATCTGACCCATCAGAACATCTGACCCTGAGTTCAGCCATGGCTCTGGATCCTGAGAAGAAACCACCACAAACAGGAGGTGATCATAGGAGCACTTCCTGCTCCATCGGCTCCAGTTCAGGAGTCACATTTGTGCTGTTTTCTCGTTATATTAAAGTGTTTAGATAAAGCTCTGTCTGTGCTGCAGATCGACACAAACGAACATCGAGACTCAGAGACGGTGAAGGTTTCAAAATATCAAAATAGTAATGAGTGACAGGTGAGTGACAGGTGAGTGACAGGTGAGTGACAGGTGAGTGACAGGTGAGTGACAGGGGAGTGACAGGGGAGTGACTTGTGAGTGACAGGTGAGTGACAGGTGAGTGACAGGTGAGTGACAGGGGGAGTGACAGGTGAGTGACAGTGAGTGGACAGGTGAGTGACAGGGGAGTGACAGGTGAGTGACTGGCGAGTGAGTGACAGGTGAGTGACAGGGGAGTGACTTGTGAGTGACAGGTGAGTGACAGGTGAGTGATGGGAGTGAACTATGTGAGAGTGAAACTAGTAACTTCCTGTAACTCTGCCTCCTCCACAGAGACTCTGTGTGAGACAGAACAGATGTTTAAGAAATGATTATAAATATGTTTATGTGGAAAATAAGAAACTCAGACCTGAACCTGGACTAAACCTGAACTAGACCGGGACCAAACCAGGTCTAAACCAGGACTAAACCAGGACTAAACCAGGTCTAAACCAGGTCTAAACCAGGACTAAACCAGGACTAAACCAGGACTAAACCAGGACTAAACCAGGACTGAACCAGAACTAAACCAGGACTAAACCAGGTCTAAACTAGGACTAAACCAGGACTAAACCAGGACTAAACCAGGACTGAACCAGAACTAAACCAGGACTAAACCAGGTCTAAACTAGGACTAAACTAGGACCAGACCAGGTCTGGTTTGATTGACATGTGAAGCAGACGTTCTTATCCGTTTGGAGTCGTGTTTATCACAGGAAATGTCCCAACAGGAGCGAGGGCGGAGCTTATCTGAGCCGAAGCTGATACAGACGTCCTCTGTGTGTCAGATGCCCTCCCCGTGTGTCAGATGCCCTCCCCGTGTGTCAGATGCCCTCCCCGTGTGTCAGATGCCCTCCCTGTGTGTCAGATGCCCTCCCTGTGTGTCAGATGCCCTCCCTGTGTGTCAGATGCCCTCCCCGTGTGTCAGATGCCCTCCCTGTGTGTCAGATGCCCTCCCCGTGTGTCAGATGCCCTCCCTGTGAGTCAGATGCCCTCCCCGTGTGTCAGATGCCCTCCCCGTGTGTCAGATGCCCTCCCTGTGAGTCCCGTAAAAGTCTGAAGAGCTGAGAGTTGCTCATTCAGAAAGAAAAGATATGTGATGAGAAGGAGAGAGAGAGAAACTGTGTTTGTGTTTCTCAGGTGACAGCATCAGTCTCACTCCTCAGACACTCCTCTGTGTCAGTGTGAAACAAACAAGACGTAATGAGGAGTGAGGTCACATACGGAAGAACCAGAGTGACCAGAGGGTGACCAGAGAGTGACCAAAGTGATCAGAGTGAACAGAAAGTGACCAGAGAGAGACCAAAGTGATCAGAGTGACCAGAGAGTGACCAGAGTGACCAGAGAGTGACCAAAGTGATCAGAGTGACCAGAGAGTGACCAGAGTGACCAGAGAGTGACCAAAGTGATCAGAGTGACCAGAAAGTGACCAGAGTGACCAGGAAAATGACCAGAGAGTGACCAAAGTGATCAGAGTGACCAGAAAGTGACCAGAGAGTGACCAGGGAGAGACCAAAGTGACCAGAGTGACCAGAGAGTGACCAGAGTGTGACCAGAGTGACCAGAGAGTGACCAGAGAGTGACCAGAGAGTGACCGGAGAGCGACTAGAGAGTGACCAGAGTGTGACCAGAGAGTGACCAGAGAGAGACCAAAGTGATCAGAGTGACCAGAGTGACCAGAGAGTGACCAAAGTGATCAGAGTGACCAGAGAGTGACCAGAGTGTGACCAGAGTGACCAAAGAGTGACCAGAGAGTGACCGGAGAGCGACTAGAGTGTGACCAGAGTGTGGCCAGAGAGTGACCAGAGAGTGACTGGAGAGCGACTAGAGAGTGACCAGAGTGTGACCAGAGAGTGACCAGAGAGTGACCGAGAGCGACTAGAGAGTGACCAGAGTGACCAGAGTGTGACCAGAGTGTGACCAGAGAGTGACCAGAGAGTGACCGGAGAGCGACTAGAGAGTGACCAGAGTGTGACCAGAGAGTGACCAGAGAGTGACCGGAGAGCGACTAGAGAGTGACCAGAGTGTGACCAGAGAGTGACCGGAGAGCGACTAGAGAGTGACCAGAGTGACCAGAAAGTGACCAGAGTGTGACCAGAGAGTGACCAGAGAGTGACCAGAGAGCGACTAGAGAGTGACCAGAGTGTGACCGAGAGAGTGACCAGAGAGTGACCGGGAGAGACGAGGAGAGCGACTAGAGAGGACAGGAGAGAGTGACCAGAGAGTGACCAGAGAGTGACCAGAGAGTGTGACCAGAGAGTGACCAGAGTGACCCAGAGAGTGACCGGAGAGCGACTAGAGAGTGACCAGAGTGTGACCTGAGAGTGACCGGAGAGCGACTAGAGAGTGACCAGAGTGACCAGAAAAGTGACCAGAGTGTGACCAGAGAGTGACCAGAGAGCGACTAGAGAGTGACCAGATGAGTGTGACCTGAGAGAGTGACCGGGAGAGCGACTAGAGAGAGTGACCAGTATGATGTGCTTCTGATGACAGCTCAGTCTTAACCTGCAGGGTTTTTGTGTTAAACATGTTTGTGTGAGGTCAGAGGTCAGAGGTCAGAGGTAAGAGGTCACGGGGTCAGAGACACAAACATTTATAATGATGGAAAAGTTCATCTGCTGCAGTGACCAGGGGAAGTCAGTCAAATTTAACCTGGACAACACCTTTACTCTGTCTCCCTCTCTCTCCTCCTCTCCTCTCTCCTCCTCTTCTCCTCTCTCTTCCTCTCCTCTCTCCTCTCCTCTTCTCTCTCTCTCCTCTCTCTCTCTCTCCTCTCTCTCCTCCTCCTCCCCTCTCTCCTCTCTCTCTCTTCTCTCTCCTCCTCTTCTTTTCTCCTTCAGTTTATCGCTCGTCTCCACAAAACTTCAGCCCTTCAGTCTCCTCTCTACCTCCTCCTTCTCTGTTTATACTTCCCTCCCTCCTGCATTTTTTCTCTTTCACTCCCCTCTCTCTCTCGCTCTCCTCTCTCTCTCTCTGCCCTTCTCTCAGTCTTCCCCTCCCTCCCTCTTTCATCTCTGTAAGCTGCTCTTAAACTCCTCCTCCTCACTGCTGCCACTTTTATACTCCCTCTTTTCTTTTACCCTCATTCATGCCCCTCCCTCCCTCTCTCTTTCTCTCTCTCTATAATTCACACTGCCTCTTGTCGTCACTACTGTTTAAACCCCCTCCCTCTCTCCTTCCCTCCCTCTCTCTATTCTCTGTCTTTTTCTGACCTCCTCCTCACTCCTGCTACTGTTTCCTCCCTCTTTCTCTCTCTTTCCCTCTTTTTTTTTTTGCTGTTGTCACTAAACTCGGCCCCGAGACACAGACACGAGAGTGAGTCAAAGAATGACAGGTGAAAGAGAGAAAGAATGAATGAAGAGAGAGAGAGAACGACAGGTGAAAGAGAGAAAGAAAGAATGAGAGAGAGAGAGAGAACGACAGGTGAAAGAGAGAAAGAAAGAATGAAGAGAGAGAGAGAACGACAGGTGAAAGAGAGAAAGAAAGAATGAAGAGAGAGAGAGAACGACAGAGTGAAAGAGAGAGAAGAAGAATGAAGAGAGAGAGAGAACGACAGGTGAAAGAGAGAGAAAGAAAGAATGAAGAGAGGAGAGAGAGAACGACAGCTGCATGGCTCCAAATAAACTCAACAGAAAGACGAGAAAAGAAACACAGAACTAAACCAGGTCTAAACCAGGTCTAAACCAGGTCTAAACCAGGACTAAACCAGGACTAAACCAGGACTAAACCAGGACTAAACCAGGACTAAACCAAGACTAAACCAGGACTAAACCAGGACTAAACCAGGACTAAACCAGGACTAAACCAGGTCTAAACCAGGACTAAACCAGGACTAAACCAGGACTAAACCAAGACTAAACCAGGACTAAACCAGGACTAAACCAGGACTAAACCAGGACTAAACCAGGACTAAACCAGGTCGCAGGATCTGTCGTCCTTCAGTGTCTCTGGATTAGAGACAGAACTGAGACCCAACGTCCAAAGACGACTGTGAACGATAAGATCTGCAGACAGGAGCAGAGAGGAGGAGACAGGAGGAGACAGGAGGAGGAGAGGAGAGAGACAGGAGGAGAGAGGAGGAGACAGGAGCAGAGAGGAGGAGAGAGGAGGGAGACAGGAGCAGGAGAGGAGGAGGAGAGAGGAGGAGACAGGGAGGAGACAGGAGGAGAGAGGAGGAGACAGGAGGAGACAGGAGCAGAGAGGAGGAGACAGGAGGAGAGAGGAGGAGACAGGAGGAGAGAGGGGGAGAGAGGAGGAGAGAGGAGGAGACAGGAGGAGACAGGAGCAGAGAGGAGGAGAGAGGAGGAGACAGGGGGAGACAGGAGGAGATTACATCTTGTTTCTTACAGACTCAGACTTTGTTAAACAGGATTAAAGTCACATCTGACCCAGAGAAGAGTGAAAACAAACAGAGAGAGAACGAGAAGAACGAGAAGAACGAGAAGGAGAAGAAAGAGAAGAACAGAGCGAGAAGAACAGAGCGAGAAGAACGAGAAGAACGAGAAGAAAGAGAAGAAAGAGAAGAAAGAGAAGAAAGAGAAGAAAGAGAAGAACAGAGCGAGAAGAACGAGAAGAACAGAGCGAGAAGAACGAGAAGAACAAGAACAACAACAAGAACGAGAAGAACGACAAGAACGACAAGAACGACAAGAACGAGAAGAAAGAGAAGAACAGAGCGAGAAGAACGAGAAGAACAAGAACAACAACAAGAGCGACAAGAACGACAAGAACGACAAGAACAGAGCAAGAAGAACGAGAAGAACGAGAAGAACAGAACAAGAAGAGCAGAACAAGAAGAACGAGAAGAACAGAACAAGAAGAACGAGAAGAAAGAGAAGAACAGAGCGAGAAGAACGAGAAGAACAGAACAAGAAGAGCAGAACAAGAAGAACGAGAAGAACAGAACGAGAAGAGCAGAACAAGAAGAACGAGAAGAAAGAGAAGAACAGAGCGAGAAGAACGAGAAGAACAGAACGAGAAGAGCAGAACAAGAAGAACGAGAAGAACAGAACGAGAAGAACAGAACGAGAAGAGCAGAACAAGAAGAACGAGAAGAACAGAACGAGAAGAACAGAACAAGAAGAGCAGAACAAGAAGAACGAGAAGAACAGAACAAGAAGAACGAGAAGAACAGAACAAGAAGAACGAGAAGAACAGAACGAGAAGAACAGGAGCAAAGAGGAGAGAGGAGCGAACAGGAGCAGAGACAGAAGCAACACACAAATGTATAACTCTCCTTCATTTATGCTCTCCTCTTCTCTCTCTCTCCTCTCTCTCCTCCCTCTCTTTCTCCCCCTCCTCCCTTCTCTCCTCCCTCTCTTTCTCCCTCTCCTCCCCTCCTCTCTGTCTTCTCTCTCTCCTCTCTCTCTTCTCTAATCAAACAGGAAGCCGTCTCTCTCTCTCTCCTCGTCTGCTTCACAGATCCTCCCTTCCTCTGGCACTTCACTTCTGTCTTGTTCTGTCCATCTTTGTCTGGCACTTCCTCTCCTCCCTTTTCTCTTTTCTTATTAACTTCTTTGCATTAACCCCTTCTCCTCTTCTCCTCCTCTCTCTGGGTCTTTAGATTCATCCTCTCTCCTCTCCTCTCCTCTCTCCTCTCCTCCTCCTCTCCTCCTCCTCTCCTCCTCTCTCCTCTCCTCCTCTCCTCTCCTCCTCTCCTCCTCCTCCTCCTCCTCTCTCTCTCCTCCTCCTCCTCTCTCCTCCTCCTCTCCTCCTCTCTCCTCCTCCTCTCCTCCTCCTCCCTCTCCTCCTCTCCTCCTCTCCTCTCCTCCTCCTCTCCTCCTCTCCTCTCTCTTTCTCTCTTTTCAGTGTATTTCTCTCCATTGTTCTGTTTATCTCTAAACTTCCTGAGCTGCTCCAGAACAAAGAGCCAAAGGAAAGTGTCACTGAGCTACAAGTACAAAAGTAAAAGTATATACAAGTATACACACAACTATACACAACTATACAACTATACAAGTATACAACTATACACACAAGTATACAACTATACACAAGTATACAACTATACAACTATACACAAGTATACAACTATACAACTATACACACAAGTATACAACTATACACAACTATACAACTATATACAAGTATACAACTATACAACTATACAACTATACAACTATACACAAGTATACAACTATATACAACAAGTATACAAGTATACAAGCATACAACTATACACACAAGTATACACAACTATACACACACTATATACAACTATATACAACTATACAACTATACAACTATACAACTATACACAACTATACAACTATACACAACTATACACAAGTATACAACTATACACAAACTATACACAATATACTATACAACTATACAACTATACACACAACTATACAACTATACACAAGTATACAACTATACACAACTATACAACTATACAACTATACAAAAGTATACTACAACACAAATATACAACTATACACAAAGTATACAACTATACAACTATACAACTATATACAACTATACAATACAACTATACACAACTATACAACTATACACAAGTATACAACTATACACAACTATACAACTATACACAAGTATACAACTATACAACTATACAACTATATACAACTATACAAAAGTATATACAACTATACAACTATACACAAGTATACAACTATACACAACTATACAACACTATACAACTATACACAAGTATACAACTGTAAACTGTATACAACTATACACACAAGTATACAACTATATACATAACTATACAACTATATACACAACTACACAACTGTATACACAAGTATACACACATATACACAACTATACACACACACACACACACACACACACACACACACACACACAGTATGAACTCCTGCACTGAGCCTCAGGTTGAAACTCAAACACGGCAAACTCACGGCCCGCGGGCCACACACGGCCCGCGGGCCACACACGGCCCGCGGGCCACACACGGCCCGCGGGCCACACACGGCCCGCGGGCCACACACGTTTTATTCAGTCACTTCACACTTGGTGATGTTACTACTGTAGCCACAGCTGCCCTGGGGCAGACTGACTGAAGCGAGGCTGCCAGTTTGTGACACACGGCCCCTCCGACCACTGTGAGTGTCCCCCCTGTGAGTGTCCCTTGTGAGTGTCCCTTGTGAGTGTCCCCTGTGAGTGTCCCCTGTGAGTGTCCCCTTGTGAGTGCCCCCCCTGTGAGTGTCCCCCTGTGAGTGTCCCCCCTGTGAGTGTCCCCCTGTGAGTGTCCCCTGTGAGTGTCCCCTGTGAGTGTCCCGTGAGTGTCCCCTGTGAGTGTCCCCCTGTGAGTGTCCCCTGTGAGTGTCCCCTGTGAGTGTCCCCCTGTGAGTGTCCCCCTGTGAGTGTCCCCCTGTGAGTGTCCCCTGTGAGTGTCCCCCTGTGAGTGTCCCCCTGTGAGTGTCCCCTGTGAGTGTCCCCTGTGAGTGTCCCCCCTGTGAGTGTCCCCCCTGTGAGTGTCCCCTGTGTGAGTGTCCCCCTGTGAGTGTCCCCCCTGTGAGTGTCCCCTTGTGAGTGTCCCCCCTGTGAGTGTCCCCCCTGTGAGTGTCCCCTGTGAGTGTCCCCTGTGAGTGTCCCCCTGTGAGTGTCCCCCCCTGTGAGTGTCCCCCTGTGAGTGTCCCCCTGTGAGTGTCCCCCCTGTGAGTGTCCCCTGTGAGTGTCCCCTGTGAGTGTCCCTTATGAGTGTCCCCCCTGTGAGTGTCCCCTGTGAGTGTCCCCTGTGAGTGTCCCCTGTGAGTGTCCCCTGTGAGTGTGTCCCCTGTGAGTGTCCCCCCTGTGAGTGTCCCCCTGTGAGTGTCCCCTTGTGAGTGTCCCTGTGAGTGTCCCCCCTGTGAGTGTCCCCCCTGTGAGTGTCCCCTGTGAGTGTCCCCCTTATGAGTGTCCCCCCTGTGAGTGTCCCTGTGAGTGTCCCCTGTGAGTGTCCCTGTGAGTGTCCCCTTGTGAGTGTCCCCCCCTGTGAGTGTCCCCTGTGAGTGTCCCCTGTGAGTGTCCCCCCTGTGAGTGTCCCCCCTGTGAGTGTCCCTTGTGAGTGTCCCCCCTGTGAGTGTCCCCTGTGAGTGTCCCCCTGTGAGTGTCCCCTGTGAGTGTCCCCCCTGTGAGTGTCCCCTGTGAGTGTCCCCCCTGTGAGTGTCCCCTGTGAGTGTCCCCCCTGTGAGTGTCCCCCCTGTGAGTGTCCCCCTGTGAGTGTCCCCCTGTGAGTGTCCCCCCTGTGAGTGTCCCCCCTGTGAGTGTCCCCTGTGAGTGTCCCCCTGTGAGTGTCCCCCTGTGAGTGTCCCCTGTGAGTGTACCCCCCTGGGTGAGTGTCCCCTTGTGAGTGTCCCTGTGAGTGTCCCCCCTGTGAGTGTGTCCCCTGTGAGTGACCCCTGTGAGTGTCCCCCCTGTGAGTGACCCCCTGTGAGTGTCCCCTGTGAGTGTCCCCCCTGTGAGTGTCCCCCCCCCCTGTGAGTGTCCCCCCTGTGAGTGTCCCCCTGTGAGTGTCCCCCCTGTGAGTGTCCCCCTGTGAGTGTGTCCCCTGTGAGTGTCCCCTGTGAGTGTCCCCCCTGTGAGTGTCCCCCTGTGAGTGTCCCCCTTGTGAGTGTCCCCCCTGTGAGGGTCCCCCTGTGAGTGTCCCCCCTGTGAGTGTCCCCCAGGTGAGTGTCCCCCCGTGAGTGTCCCCTGTGAGTGTCCCCCCAACAATGTCCTGGCCCCGCCCCCTGTCACATTTAGACCCACTGTGACCTGAGAAAGTCCCTAAAACAGGAAAAAACCAATAACACAGAGACAGAGACAGAGACACAGAGACAGAGACCAGGACAGAGACAGAGACAGAGACAGAGAGAGACACAGACAGAGACAGAGACACTGGAGGACAGAGGGGGAAATGGGGAAAGAGAAGAAGAGAGAACAGAGGGAGACGGGGGGAGGGCGAGAAGAAAAAAGAAAAGAGCAGCTGTGTCTTTGTCTCTGCCACTGGTCATTTAAACACGTGACCTTTGACCTCAACCTACATGTGTGTCAGATGCCCTCCCACTGAACCAGGACTAGACCGGGTCTAAACCGGGACTAAACAGGACTAAACCAGGATTGAACCGGGACTAGGCCAGGACTGAACCAGGACTAAACCAGGACTAAACCAGGACTAAACCAGGTCTAAACCGGGACTAAACCAGGACTAAACAGGACTAAACCGGGTCTAAACCAGGACTAAACCAGCGACCTGCGACTAAACCAGGTCCAAACCAGGACTCTAAACCAGGACCTAAAACACTCTGTTCCACCTTGTGATGTCATCATGTGGTGATACAGGAAGTGCTCCACTGTGTTTTTAAACTCCACCTTCACTAGAATCATTTGGATCATTTGAGTCCTGGACTTTCCACTTATCTCGACTGAACTGAAGGTAAAAGGAGATGTTCACTTAAACTACACTTGATCCGGCTCTGATCCGATTCACTGATCCGGCTCTGATCCGATTCACTGATCCGGCTCTGATCCGATTCCTGACTGATCCGGCTCTGATCCGGCTCTGATCCGATTCACTGACCCGGCTCTGATCCGATTCACTTGATCCACTTCTGAAGATGTTTGTGGAGATTTTTGCGGGCGTCTTACCCCAGGAGAACTGTGAAGACGAGCGACCTGTCATCATCACCTGTCCATGATCAGGGAAACGACCTGCGGAGACCTGCGGCGACCTGAGGGAGACCTGCGGGAGACCTACGGCGACCTGCGGCGAGCTGCGGATACAAGACCGGGGTTAGCACGGGACGGAGGGAAACTGTCATACGGGAGGAGAGAGGCCTACGGAAGGGAAACTGTCCTACCGGAGGGAAACTGTCCTACGGGAGGGAAACTGTCCTACGGGAGGGAAACTGTCCTTGTACTACGGGAGGGAAACTGTCCTTGTCCTACCGGAGGGAAACTGTTCTACCGGAGGGAAACTGTCCTACCGGAGGGAAACTGTCCTTGTCCTACGGGAGGGAAACTGTCCTACCGGAGGGAAACTGTCCTACCAGAGGGAAACTGTCCTACGGGACGGAAACTGTCCTACCGGAGGGAAACTGTCCTACCAGAGGGAAACTGTCCTACGGGACGGAAACTGTCCTATCAGAGGGAAACTGTCCTACCGGAGGGAAACTGTCCTACCAGAGGGAAACTGTCCTACGGGACGGAAACTGTCCTACCGGAGGGAAACTGTCCTACCAGAGGAAAACTGTCCTACCGGAGGGAAACTGTCCTAACCAGGGAAACTGTCCTACCGGAGGGAAACTGTCCTCCTACTGTCCTACTGACGAAAAGTGTCCTACCAGAGACAAAGAGTCCTTCAGGAGGGAAACAGTCCTACAGGAGATAACAGTCCTCCCGTAGGGAACAGTCCTACCGTAGGTCTGGGTCAGACTCTTTAAACGTTTCTAAAAATGACCCGTGCGCGCTCCGTGTTGCGCGGTGCGTGGGCGCGTGCTCGTTCTTCTAAACTTTAAACCCCGCGCGCTCCCGGCTCTTTTCGTTCGTTCGGCTCTTACCGGGAAGATCCGGGTCCGGGGGTAAAAGTGCGTCTGTCCCGGGATAGACGCTCTGCTCCGGGCTGTGGCTCCACTCGTGTCCGTGTGGAGAGTGTGGAGGAGGCGGAGGAGGCGGAGGAGGAGGAGGAGGCGCTGGGGGAGACCCGTCCTCAGGCTCCTCCGCTTCACTTGTTGCTTCTGTTTAAGGAGAAAAAGAAAACCAGAAACAGAGACACGGACCGGAGCCTGAGACCGACAACCCGCCTCAAGACGCGCCTGAGCCGGGTCCAGAGCCCAGACAGAACCGGGACAGAACCGGGACAGAACCGAGACAGAACCGGGACAGAACCAGGACTAAACCGGGACAGAACCGGGACAGAGACCAGACAGAACCGGGACAGAACCGAGACAGAACCGAGACAGAACCGGGACAGAACCAGGACTAAACCGGGACAGAACCGGGACAGAACTGAGACAGAACCGAGACAGAACCGGGACAGAACCGGGACAGAACCGAGACAGAGCCGGGACAGAACCGGGACAGAGACCAGACAGAACCGGGACAGAACCGAGACAGAACCGGGACAGAACCAGGACTAAACCGGGACAGAACCGGGACAGAACTGAGACAGAACCGAGACAGAACCGGGACAGAACCGGGACAGAACCGAGACAGAACCGGGACAGAACCGAGACAGAATCGGGACAGAACCAGGACTAAACCGGGACAGAACCGGGACAGAGCCGGGACTAAACCGGGACAGAACCGAGACAGAACCGGGACAGAACCAGGACTAAACCGGGACAGAACCGGGACAGAGACCAGACAGAACAGGTCTAAACCAGGTCTCTAAACCAGGTCTAAACCAGGACTAAACCAGCACTAAACCAGGACTAAACCAGGTCTAAACCAGGACTAAACCAGGACTAAACCAGGTCTAAATCTGGTCTGATTCTGGTGAATCATGAAAACATTTTACACTCGACCAAATAAAACATGATTCGATTTGTTTTATTTCTGGATAAACTTTCTGTCTTAATCACGTGACCAGATACTGACACGGGCAGAGATTTGGTTCAGTCGTTTAGTCCTGGTCCTGGTCCTGGTCCTGTCCTGTGTCTTTAGTCCTGGTCCTGTGTCTTTAGTCCTGGTCCTGTGTCTTTAGTCCTGGTTCTGTCCCGTGTCTTTAGTCCTGGTCCTGTCCTGTGTCTTTAGTCCTGGTCCTGGTCCTGTCCTGTGTCTTTAGTCCTGGTCCTGTGTCTTTAGTCCTGGTCCTGGTCCCGTGTCTTTAGTCCTGGTCCTGGTCCTGTCCTGTGTCTTTAGTCCTGGTCCTGTCCTGTGTCTTTAGTCCTGGTTCTGTCCCGTGTCTTTAGTCCTGGGTCTGTCCCGTGTCTTTAGTCCTGGTCCTGTCCTGTGTCTTTAGTCCTGGTCCTGGTTCTGTCCCGTGTCTTTAGTCCTGGTCCTGGTTCTGTCCCGTGTCTTTAGTCCTGGTCCTGGTCCTGTGTCTTTAGTCCTGGTCCTGTCCTGTGTCTTTAGTCCTGGTTCTGTCCCGTGTCTTTAGTCCTGGTTCTGTCCCGTGTCTTTAGTCCTGGGTCTGTCCTGTGTCTTTAGTCCTGGTCCTGGTTCTGTCCCGTGTCTTTAGTCCTGTCCCGTGTCTTTAGTCCTGGTCCTGGTCCTGTGTCTTTAGTCCTGGTCCTGTCCTGTGTCTTTAGTCCTGGTTCTGTCCCGTGTCTTTAGTCCTGGTCCTGGTTCTGTCCCGTGTCTTTAGTCCTGTCCCGTGTCTTTAGTCCTGGTCCTGGTCCTGTGTCTTTAGTCCTGGTCCTGTGTCTTTAGTCCTGGTCCTGTGTCTTTAGTCCTGGTCCTGTCCTGTGTCTTTAGTCCTGGTTCTGTCCCGTGTCTTTAGTCCTGGTCCTGTCCTGTGTCTTTAGTCCTGGTCCTGGTTCTGTCCCGTGTCTTTAGTCCTGGTCCTGTCCCGTGTCTTTAGTCCTGGTCCTGTCCTGTGTCTTAGTCCTGGTCCTGGTTCTGTCCCGTGTCTTTAGTCCTGGTCCTGGTCTGTCCCGTGTCTTTAGTCCTGGTCCTGTCCTGTGTCTTTAGTCCTGGTCCTGGTTCTGTCCCGTGTCTTTAGTCCTGGTGGTTCTGTCCCGTGTCTTTAGTCCTGGTCTGGTCCTGTGTCTTTAGTCCTGGTCCTGTCCTGTGTCTTTAGTCCTGGTCCTGGTTCTGTCCCGTGTCTTTAGTCCTGGGTCTGTCCTGTGTCTTTAGTCCTGGTCCTTGGTCTGTCCTGTGTCTTTAGTCCTGTCCCGTGTCTTTAGTCCTGGGTCTGGTCCTGTGTCTTTAGTCCTGGTCCTGTCCCGTGTCTTTAGTCCTGTCCCGTGTCTTTAGTCCTGGTCCTGGTCCTGTGTCTTTAGTCCTGGTCCTGTCCCGTGTCTTTAGTCCTGTCCCGTGTCTTTAGTCCTGGTCCTGTCCTGTGTCTTTAGTCCTGGTCCTGTCCTGGTCCTGTCCCGTGTCTTTAGTCCTGGGTCTGTCCTGTGTCTTTAGTCCTGGTCCTGGTTCTGTCCCGTGTCTTTAGTCCTGTCCCGTGTCTTTAGTCCTGGTCCTGGTCCTGTGTCTTTAGTCCTGGTCCTGTCCCGTGTCTTTAGTCCTGGTCCTGGGTCCTGTGTCTTTAGTCCTGGTCCTGTCCCGTGTCTTTAGTCCTGTCCCGTGTCTTTAGTCCTGGTCCTGGTCCTGTGTCTTTAGTCCTGGTCCTGTCCTGGTCCTGTCCCGTGTCTTTAGTCCTGGGTCTGTCCTGTGTCTTTAGTCCTGGTCCTGGTTCTGTCCCGTGTCTTTAGTCCTGTCCCGTGTCTTTAGTCCTGGTCTGGTCCTGTGTCTTTAGTCCTGGTCCTGTCCCGTGTCTTTAGTCCTGGTCCTGGTCCTGTGTCTTTAGTCCTGGTCCTGTCCCGTGTCTTTAGTCCTGTCCCGTGTCTTTAGTCCTGGTCCTGGGTCCTGTGTCTTTAGTCCTGGTCCTGTCCCGTGTCTTAGTCCTGTCCCGTGTCTTTAGTCCTGGTCCTGGTCCTGTGTCTTTAGTCCTGGTCCTGTCCCGTGTCTTTAGTCCTGTCCCGTGTCTTTAGTCCTGGTCCTGGTCCTGTGTCTTTAGTCCTGGTCCTGTCCCGTGTCTTTAGTCCTGGTCCTGTCCTGGTCCTGTCCCGTGTCTTTAGTCCTGGTCCTGTCCCGTGTCTTTAGTCCTGGTTCTGTCCCGTGTCTTTAGTCCTGGTCCTGTCCCGTGTCTTTAGTCCTGGTTCTGTCCCGTGTCTTTAGTCCTGGTCCTGTCCCGTGTCTTTAGTCCTGGTCCTGTCCCGTGTCTTTAGTCCTGGTTCTGTCCCGTGTCTTTAGTCCTGGTCCTGTCCCGTGTCTTTAGTCCTGGTCCTGTCCCGTGTCTTTAGTCCTGGTCCTGTCCTGGTCCTGTCCCGTGTCTTTAGTCCTGGTCCTGTCCCGTGTCTTTAGTCCTGGTTCTGTCCGTGTCTTAGTCCTGGTCCTGTCCCGTGTCTTTAGTCCTGGTCCTGTCCCGTGTCTTTAGTCCTGGTTCTGTCCCGTGTCTTTAGTCCTGGTCCTGTCCCGTGTCTTTAGTCCTGGTCCTGTCCCGTGTCTTTAGTCCTGGTTCTGTCCCGTGTCTTTAGTCCGTCTCCGTCTCCGTCTCCAGATGAAAACTCTAAACTTCCGGCTCCTGACTTGTGTTTCCGTGGTAACTGATCTGATCCGGGCACATTCCCAGCTGCCCCGGGACAGTCTGCCTTTGTCCCTGAGCCCGGACCTGAGCCAAGATGGACCAGAAGTGGACCAGAAGTGGACCAGAAGTGGACCAGAGGAGTGAAGCGGGCGCTCTTTGGGGTACTCGGGTACTCCCAGACGACCCACTCTGTATTAAAATGCCCAGATACACTTATTCTCTCACTGCAGGTTTGTGGCCCGTGGCTCCCCCTGGTGGACGTGTCACTGCATTATTCATTTCCTACTTTAAAGCAGTAGTCCCCAAACTACGGCCCGCGGGCCAGATACGGCCCGCCTCCACATTTGGTCCGGCCCCTTGAACAAAACCAGAGCAGTTTGATTTTTTTTTTCATATATTTGTATTTGATAATAAAGTTGGACTTTTGCAATAAAATGTTATGAAATATTTTCATTATTTTCATTAAGTATTAGTGACTATTTGATAAACACATAACGTGACGTGTGGATCTGAAAACCCCCAGAAAAAGCTGAACTTGGTCCTGTTCAGATTCTGCACAAAACAGAAAGTTTATGTCCAGGACTTTTGTTCTGTGAAGAACCAGAAAAGGGTTTGATCATGTGGCTTTTACATTTAGGCTCCTGCAAACGTCACTTTTTCTGTTACAAACTGGCCCCGGCCCCAGAGAAAAGTTATGTGGCCCCAC
This sequence comes from Periophthalmus modestus, assembly GCA_019594935.1. Taxonomy (NCBI): domain Eukaryota; kingdom Metazoa; phylum Chordata; class Actinopteri; order Gobiiformes; family Gobiidae; genus Periophthalmus; species Periophthalmus modestus. The sequence continues at coordinate 132,355 of JAIEZT010000025.1, forward strand.
ATGAAAAAGTTTGGGGCCCCTGGTCTAAAGTCCCTGATTTTTGCAGCTTTGACCAAACGACACAACATCTCCACAAGAAAAATAAATCTGGTACAGGCCCTTTAAGACGTACTTTAGACCTGGTTTAGTCCTGGTTTAGTCCTGGTTTAGTCCTGGTTTAGTCCTGGTTTAGTCCTGGTTTAGTCCTGGTTTAGACCTGGTTCAGTCCTGGTTCAGTCCTGGTTCAGTCCTGGTTTAGTCCTGGTTCAGTCCTGGTTCAGTCCTGGTTTAGTCCTGGTTTAGTCCTGGTTTAGTCTCATAACAAAAAGCACAAACCCAAAGGTAAAATGTAAATTTGTTTTATTTCCGTCTGCACCATGAAATGTGTTAAATACTTGTGATTTTGAAACATTTATCTTTAACTATTACAACTCAGCCCTGAAACAAACCTCCACCAGCTCCACCACCGGGCTCCACGCGGGGCCCGGGCTCCTCGCGGGGCCCGGGCTCCATGTGAGCGCAGGGGAAAGGACTTAAAACAATATTTGGTCACAATAAACATTTTTTAAATTTGAAAAAGAATATATAATGGCACAGATTTAATTATAATTATATAATAATGTGATTGTTAAAAATAAAAACATTTGGTGTGACAGTAGTTCCAGTTTTGACCACAGGGGGCGACAGAGAGAAACAGGACAAAGTCGAATCAGAGCGAAATCCAAATGAAAAACTCAAACTCAAATATGAAAATGTGACTTTAAAGTTTCACAAAACAAATGTTCAGTTTAACCCTTTAAAAGCCGAGACTGAGACTCCAAACCCGACGAGTCACTGCTCCAGGTTCATTTTGGTCCAGTTTTAGTCCAGTTCTTGTAGATTCTGGTCTTGGTCTTGATCTTGGTCTTGGTCTTGGTCTTGGTCTTGGTCTTGGTCCTGGTCTTGGTCTTGGTCTTGGTCTTGGTCTTGGTCTTGGTCTTGGTCTTGGTCTTGGTCTTGGTCTTGGTCTTGGTCTTGGTCTTGGTCTTGGTCCTGGTCCTGGTCTTGGTCCTGGTCTTGGTCTTGGTCTTGGTCTTGGTCTTGGTCCTGGTCTTGGTCTTGGTCTTGGTCTTGGTCTTGGTCCTTGTCTTGGTCCTGATCCTGGTCCTGATTCTGGTCTGGTCCTGGTCCAGTCTTAGGCACCGTTGCTGTAGTTCTGGACCTGGTCTTGGTCTGGTCTTGATCCTGATCCTGGTCTGGTCCTTGTCTGGTCCTGGTCTGGTCCTGGTCCGGTCTTAGGCACAGTTGCTGTAGTTCTGGTCCTGGTCTGGTCCTGGTCCGGTCTTAGGCACAGTTGCTGTACTTCTGGTCCTGGTCTGGTCCTGATCCTGGTCCTGGTCCGGTCCTGGTCTGGTCCTGGTCCTGGTCTGGTCCTGGTCCGGTCTTAGGCACAGTTGCTGTACTTCTGGACCTGGTCTCGTATCTCGTCCCTCACAAACGTCACGTTTCCTCGGAGCTCCTCGAGCTCGGAGCGCTGACGCTGCATCTTCTGCTCGTTATTACGGAACTTCTTCTCCAGCTCTGGAACAGAGTGAGAAAGAACATGAGCACGAGAAGGAGAAGGAGAAGGAGAAGGAGAAGGAGAACGAGAAGGAGAACGAGAAGGAGAACGAGAAACGAGAAGGAGAACGAGAAGGAGAACGAGAACGAGAAGGAGAACGAGAAGGAGAACGAGAAGGAGAACGAGAAGGAGAACGAGAAGGAGAACGAGAACGAGAAGGAGAACGAGAAGGAGAAGGAGAACGAGAAGGAGAACGAGAAGGAGAACGAGAACGAGAAGGAGAAGGAGAAGGAGAAGGAGAAGGAGAACGAGAACGAGAAGGAGAAGGAGAAGGAGAAGGAGAAGGAGAAGGAGAACGAGAAGGAGAAGGAGAACGAGAAGGAGAACGAGAACGAGAAGGAGAACGAGAAGGAGAACGAGAAAGGAGAACGAGAAGGAGAACGAAAACGAGAAGGAGAACGAGAAGAAGAACGAGAAGGAGAAGGAGAACGAGAAGGAGAACGAGAACGAGAAGGAGAACGAGAAGGAGAACGAGAACGAGAAGGAGAACGAGAAGGAGAACGAGAACGAGAAGGAGAACGAGAAGGAGAACGAGAAGGAGAACGAGAAGGAGAACGAGAAGGAGAACGAGAAGGAGAACGAGTGGAATGAGAACGAGAAGGAGAAGGAGAAGGAGAACGAGAAGGAGAACGAGAAGGAGAACGAGAACGAGAAGGAGAACGAGAAGGAGAACGAGAAGGAGAAGGAGAACGAGAAGGAGAACGAGAAGGAGAACGAGAAGGAGAAGGAGAAGGAGAACGAGAAGGAGAACGAGAACGAGAAGGAGAACGAGAAGGAGAACGAGAAGGAGAACGAGAAGGAGAACGGAAAACGAGAAGGAGAACGATAAGAAGAACGAGAAGGAGAACGAGAACGAGAAGGAGAACGAGAAGGAGAACGAGAACGAGAAGGAGAACGAGAACGAGAAGGAGAACGAGAAGGAGAACGAGAACGAGAAGGAGAACGAGAAGGAGAACGAGAAGGAGAACGAGAAGGAGAACGAGAAGGAGAACGAGAAGGAGAACGAGAAAGGAGAACAGAGAAGGAGAACGAGAACGAGAAGGAGAACGAGAAGGAGAACGAGAAGGAGAACGAGACGAGAAGGAGAACGAGAAGGAGAACGAGAACGAGAAGGAGAACGAGAAGGAGAACGAGAAGGAGAACGAGAAGGAGAGAGAACAAGAGTGAGAGTAAGAGAGAGAACAAGAGAGAGAACAAGAGTGAGAACGAGAGTGAGAACGAGAGTGAGAGTGAGAACGAGAGTGAGAACGAGAGTGAGAACGAGAGTGAGAGTGAGAGTGAGTGTGAGAGTGAGAACGAGAACGAGAGTGAGAGTGAGCGTGAGAGTGAGAACGAGAGTGAGAGTGAGAGTGAGTGTGAGTGTGAGAGTGAGAACGAGAACGAGAGTGAGTGTGAGTGTGAGTGTGAGAGTGAGAGTGAGAGTGAGAACGAGAGTGAGCGTGAGAGTGAGAACGAGAGTGAGCGTGAGAGTGAGAGTGAGGTGTGAGTGTGAGAGTGAGAACGAGAGTGAGAGTGAGAACGAGAGTGAGAGTGAGAACGAGAGTGAGCGTGAGAACGAGTGTGAGAGTGAGTGTGAAGTGTGAGAGTGAGAGTGAGTGTGAGAGTGAGAGTGAGAACGAGAGTGAGAACGAGAGTGAGAACGAGAGTGAGAGTGAGTGTGAGAGTGAGAACGAGAGTGAGAGAGAGTGAGAACGAGAGTGAGAGTGAAGTGAGTGTGAGAGTGAGAACGAGAGTGAGTGTGAGAGTGAGAGTGAGTAAGGACGAGCTCATGAGACGATCATCTCGGCGACTTCTCGTTCAGTTCATGAACTTAAGTTGGTTTATTCTGGGCTCAGTATTTTGCGAGTTTCCTTCAGACCAAGTAAGAGTCAGGTCTGTGGAGATGCGAGCTCGCTCACAGTATGTTACATGTTTTTCAGTGTAAATCATGCTTTTATATAGTCGACTCTCAGCAAAAAGTTACTCACTGTGACTTTGAATTTAAAACTCAGTGATAAATCTGAGGTCTGTGTAAACTCGGAATATTACTCCTCCAGTTTGATCCTCTGGTCGCGGTCAGCAGTCTGTTATGGTGAGGGCGGTGAGGGCGGGGAGGGCGGTGAGGGCGGTGAGGGCGGGGAGGGCGGTGAGGGCGGTGAGGGCGGGGAGAGGGGGTGAGGGTGGTGTCAGGTGGTGAGGGTGGTGAGGGTGGTGTCAGGTGGTGTCAGGTGGTGGTGTTAACACAGCGTTAGCAGTGTCTCTTACTCTTGAGCTGCTCCACTCCACTGTTGGCTTTGTTGAGCAGCTCCTCGGCTTCTTTCCTCATTTTCTCCGCTCTCTCACTGACCGTGTCCAGACCTTCTCCTCCAAACGAGTCCAGCTTCTTCTGCAGCTCCTCGTACCTCGTCTCCGTGTCGTTCAGACTCTGAGGGAGACACACAGGAGAACGTCTAAGGCTTCACTGTCCTCTGTATCTGACCGTACAGTGAACACGACAACTCAGAGAAATAAGAACATTTAAAACCATCAGACCATCAGACCCCCTCTGCCCTGCTCACCGTGCCCAGAGACGAGGCCTGGTCCTGGGCTCGGGCCGCCAGCGCTGCAGCCTCTTTGGCCATGTCCTGGTTCTGTAGAGTTTTGTTCCGGAGGTTCTCCACTCCTCCAGATAGGTTCCCCAAACGTAGCATCACGTCCATCTGCCTCTGCTCCAGGTCAGACAACCTCTCGTCCACCTGGAGAACACACCAAGAACAACCAAAGATCACGAACCAATCAGGAGCAAGCAAACATCCGGAGCAACCAAAGCATCAGGAACACACGAGGAGAACCAACTCTACACCAGACAACCTCTCATCTGCCTAAAGAGCACACCAAGAACCAGCAGGAGCACACGAGGAGAAGGTCTGTATGAGCTGAGAACCACCAACACCAACCACATCAGGACGCACCATCAGCCGACAACATGAGCTGACAACACGGGAGTATTTCAAAAGTTTCAGGACTAAAATAAGGAATATATCAGGATATATATAGGAAGGATAAAAGGAATCAGGTTCAGGATTCAGGTTTGTTCTGTTTTCCCAGCTGTGTTTCCTCTCCCTTTGTCTGCAGATGATCATCAGTCAAACCTACGACGTCTGGAGGACAAAGGAGCTGCTGATCACTTCACTCGAGGGCAGATCGTCCGTGTGTCCTCACTGATTCTTTTTGGACCCAGCTTTCTACGACCAGCACTTGCACTTTTGTTTGTAATAAACTTAAAGTTTTACTCCGAGTCTCCATCATAGATCCACAGTCGACACGTTTAGAAGTTTCACTTAAAGCTCCATCTGTAAATAGACTGGGCCGGGTGAGGGGCCAGGTGAGGGGCCGGGTGAGGGGCCAGGTGAGGGGCCGGGTGAGGGGCCGGGTGAGGGGCCAGGTGAGGGGCCAGGTGAGGGGCCAGGTGAGGGAAAACATGTTTCACATCTCCCTCTACGGGTAAAAAAACGTGCAGATAGTAGTTTTAAGGTGAAATACTTCTGTCTTACCTGTGCTCTGCTCTAGGGGGCGTAGTACCTACAGTCTCCCACAGGGGGTGTCCTACCTGAGCCGTGGCGTTCCTGGTGTTGTTCAGGTTCTTCACAGCCTGCCCCAGGGCGTCTGTGGCCTCATTAATGGCCTTCTCTGATTGGTCGAGGGCCCGCTTCGTCTGATTGGCTGCGTCTTTCACGCCTTCGGCTCTGGTTCTGAAAAAGTCCAAACATCAGGACATTTAGTCTGGAGTTCTGAGGACGAAGTCACTCACAGAACTCAGATTAATTTATCTACAAGAATCCACACTGTTGTTCCAAAAAGGTACTCAGCCCTCTGCATTTGAGCAGAACTCTCACACCACTGGGTCAAACATCTCCAGATCTGCTCAGGAGGACCTCAGAGGTTTATTTTAAAGGAAAACTGAGCCCTGTGAACTTTAAAGCTGCTACAACACTTTTACCTCCTCAAAATCTAGGGACTTGAACAAGGGACCCTCTGGCTGTGAGGTTCATGACTTACTTGGCGTCCTGAGCGCGCTGCAGCAGGTCGCGGACTCTCCCGATGTCCTGGGACGTGCGGTTGACCAGCTCCTCCATGTTGGTCAGGTTAGAGAGCGACGTCTTTATCTGAGAAACCATGGAGTCCAGAGCCGTTCTGTTCACAGGCAGCGAGATGGACAACACCTGCAGGGAGACCTTCTCAATGCTCTCAGGATCTGCTCCCTCCTCTGTGAACGAAGAGAGACAAGAGGGTCAGAGGAGGAGGAGGAGAGGCGGAGGAGAGGGATGGACAACATCTGCAGGGAGATCTTCTCAATGCTCTCTGGATCTGCTCCCTCTTTTGTGAAGGGAGAGATGAGAAGGTCAGAGGAGAGAGGGTCAGGTGATGCAGAGGAGAGGATCAGCAGAGCAGAAGAGAGAGTCAGAGGAGCAAAGGAGGATCAGAGGAGCAGAAGAGAGAGTCAGAGGAGCAAAGGAGGATCAGAGGAGCAGAAGAGAGAGTCAGAGGAGCAAAGGAGGATCAGAGGAGCAGAAGAGAGAGTCAGAGGAGCAAAGAAGGATCAGAGGAGCAGAAGATTCACCGGTGAGGAAGTCCTTGATGTTCTTGATGAAGTCCTTGAGCTGCTGGTTGGACGTCTGCAGATGTTGCTTCTTGTTCTGGGCCTTCTGCAGAGCGTTGAGGGCCTGGAGCTTCACGTCCTGGGTCAGAACATTCAGGTCCTGGAGCTGCAGAGAACATCATGAAAATTAAAGGTCCTAAAGACACGATGTGACCTCATCAAAAACTTGCTCTAACACTGTTCCCTCATCAAAAACAGACCTGGAGTTGTGTTTTGTTTCATTCACATGTTTGAGTCACATTTTATTATGAGTCTGTAACATCTACAAAGCTCAAAATGCTCTATTCCACCTTATGATGTCATCAAGTGGTAGTTTTCAAGTGAACAGCTCCTTTTACCTTTAGTTCAGTCGAGATAAGTGGCCGTTCCAGAGCGGAAGCCATCCAAATGATTCTAGTGAAGGTGGAGTTTAAAAACACAGTGGAGCACTTCCTGTATTACCACATGATGACATCACAAGGTGGAACAGAGTGTTTTCTGTTTGAGTCTGCAGGGTTTGGTTTGTGTTTTTTCAGTCCACCTTCTTGGCGACGTCCTGCAGCTCATCATTGGCGGCGTTCAGGCTCCTCGTGACGTTGTGGGCGTGGCTTAGGGCTTTCTTCGACGCGCTCACGGTGCCGCTACACCCCTCCCCCCCGCAGACCGCCGCCCCCTCAGCGTCACGGCAACCGGCCCCTCCACACGGACTGTCGGAGCAGGTGGAGTTCAGAGCACCGGGCCCTCCGCACACCTACAGGAGGAAGAGGGTCATTACAGCGTTACTTCAGATGCCCTCCCAGCCTCCTGTGTCTCAGATTTCCTCCCCTCATCTTCAGATTGCGTCAGATGCCCTCCCGTCTCCGTACCTTCTGGCTGAGGCTCCTCTCCTTCTCCTCCAGCTCGGTGGTCTTCTGCTGCAGCTCTATGAGGGAGCGGTTCTGGGCTGAGATGGTTCGGAGCAGTCTTTCCCTCTCTGCTTCCAGAATGTTTTTGGTGACGTTCCGGGTTCTTTGGGAATGTTCCACGGGGCTCAGAGAACCGAAGACTGAGGAGTTACACCTGTTTTCTGCTGCCAAGGACTGAGAGTAGAACCGCTTCACCTTCTCAAACTGATCTGAAACAAAACACAGGAGAGAGTTTAAGGTTAGTTTCTCCCCGTCTCCTGGGAATAAAACTCACAGCCTTCCGTAGTTTGGTGGTTCTAATGGTGAGCAGGACTCGACCCTCAGACCCTCCGGTTGTGGGGCGGAGGCGTAACCTTTTTGGCGCTTCTTGTCTGGTACCTTTGAATCCAGAGGTGAGCAGGTCCTGGAGCAGCTGCTGTTTCTGACTCAGAGTTTGGTTGATGTTCTTCAGCTCCTCCTCCATCTGCCCCAGCCTCCGTCTCACCGAAGCCTCCTGAGATACAGAGACGTTCAGGTCTGAGCCGAGGGACATCAGACGCCCGTCCAACACCGCCATCTCCGCCCTGGGACAAAACAACAGGAGGCGGGGTCACAAAACAGGAGGCGGAGTCAGAGAGGGGCATGTGAGAGAGAACAGCCAATGAAACATTAGTATTTCTATAGACTTTTGCTCATTTCATTTCAGTATTTAAATCCTCCTCTTTCACTCTGATGGTGAGATTCTTCAGGCCACAGCTGCCCTGGGACAGACTGAGGACGTGGCTGGTTTTCTGTGCCTACAGCCTCTGAGCAGTGACAGCACTTTTATAGTCCTGAGTGTTCTAGTGTTCACCTGATGTCGTCTAGACTTTGTGAAATCAGGTGATGCACCTGTCCCTCCTCACCTGTCTCTCACCTGTCCCTTCTCACCTGTCTCTCACCTGTCCCTCCTCACCTGTCTCTCCTCAGCTGTCTCTCCTCAGCTGTCTCTCTCACCTGTCTCTCCTCAGCTGTCTCTCCTCAGCTGTCTCTCCTCACCTGTCTCTCCTCACCTGTCTCTCCTCACCTGTCCCTCCTCACCTGTCTCTCCTCACCTGTCCCTCCTCAGCTGTCTCTCCTCATCTGTCCCTCCTCACCTGTCTCTCCTCACCTGTCTCTCACCTGTCCCTCCTCACCTGTCTCTCACCTGTCCCTCCTCACCTGTCTCTCCTCAGCTGTCTCTCTCACCTGTCTCTCCTCAGCTGTCTCTCCTCAGCTGTCTCTCCTCACCTGTCTCTCCTCACCTGTCCCTCCTCACCTGTCTCTCCTCATCTGTCCCTCCTCACCTGTCTCTCACCTGTCCCTCCTCACCTGTCCCTCCTCACCTGTCTCTCCTCACCTGTCTCTCCTCACCTGTCTCTCCTCAGCTGTCTCTCTCACCTGTCCCTCCTCACCTGTCTCTCTCACCTGTCCCTTCTCAACTGTCTCTCCTCACCCGTCTCTCTCACCCTGTCTCTCTCACCTGTCTCTCCTCACCTGTCTCTCCTCACCTGTCCCTCCTCACCTGTCCTCTCCCTCACCTGTCTCTTCTCAACTGTCTCTCCTCACCTGTCTCTCTCACCTGTCTCTCCTCACCGTCCTCCTCCCTCCTCACCTGTCCCTCCTCACCTGTCTCTCCTCACCTGTCTCTCCTCACCTGTCTCTCCTCACCTGTCTCTCTCACCTGTCCCTTCTCATCTGTCCCTCCTCACCTGTCTCTCTCACCTGTGCAGTGTCTCTCTCCTCACCTGTCTCTCCTCACCTGTCTCTCCTCACCTGTCTCTCCTCACCTGTCTCTCCTCACCTGTCTCTCCTCAGCTGTCTCTCTCACCTGTCCCTCCTCACCTGTCTCTCAACCTGTCCCCTCCTCACCTGTCCCTCCTCACCTGTCTCTCCTCACCTGTCTCTCTCTCACCTGTCTCTCCTCAGCTGTGTCTCTCTCACCTGTCCCTCCTCACCTGTCTCTCCTCACCTGTCCTTCTCACCTGTCTCTCCTCACCTGTCTCTCTCACCTGTCTCTCCTCACCTGTCTCTCCTCACCTGTCTCTCCTCACCTGTCCCTCCTCACCTGTCTCTCTCACCTGTCCCTTCTCACTGTCTCTCCTCACTGTCTCTCTCACCTGTCTCTCCTCACCTGTCCCTCCTCACCTGTCCCTCCTCACCTGTCTCTCCTCACCTGTCTCTCCTCACCTGTCTCTCCTCACCTGTCTCTCTCACCTGTCTCTCCTCACTTCTCATCTGTCCCTCCTCACCTGTCTCTCACCTGTGCAGTGTCTCTCCTCACCTGTCTCTCCTCACCTGTCTCCTCCTCACCTGTCCCTCCTCACCTGTCTCTCTCACCTGTCCCTTCTCAACTGTCTCTCCTCCCACCTGTCTCTCTCACCTGTCTCCCTCCTCACCTGTCCCTCCCTCACCTGTCTCTCCTCACCTGTCTAGCTCCTCACCTGTCTCTCTCCTCACCTGTCTCTCTCACCTGTCCCTTCTCATCTGTCCCTCCTCACCTGTCTCACCTGTGCAGTGTCTCTCCTCACCTGTCTCTCCTCACCTGTCTCTCCTCACCTCTCCCTCCTCACTTGTCTCTCCTCACTTGTCTCTCCTGTCTCTCCTCACCTGTCTCACCTGTGCAGTGTACCTCCTCACTTGTCTCTCCTCACCTGTCTCTCCTCACCTGTCTCTCCTCACCTGTCTCACCTGTGCAGTGTCTCTCCTCACTTGTCTCTCCTCACCTGTCTCTCCTCACCTGTCTCTCCTCACCTGTCTCACCTGTGCAGTGTACCTCCTCACCTGATGTCGTCCAGACTCTGTGCGATCAGCTGATGCACTTGCTCCGCCTCCTCGCCAGTCAGCAGGGCCTGCACCTGTCTCACTCTCCTCCACAGCTCCTGCACGCGGCTGTCGTTGACGCCGGGCCCCGCCCCTCCCTCCACGATGGCCTCCGCCGCCAGCAGGATGTGCTCCAGGTCACGTTTGAGTTGGCACAGGGCGTCATCCCACAGGGCGAAGCAGGCGTGGCAGGGGGCGCAGGCGGGGAACACCCCCGAGAACCCGCGGGCGCACCTGTCGCACTGCGGACCTGCCGCGCCCTCACGACACAGACAGGCTCCTGTGCTCCTGTCGCACTGAGCAGACTCTGAGCCCAGAGGGTGACACTGGCACTCTGTAGGAGAGAGGAGAGACAGGGGAGGAGAGACAGGGGAGGAGAGACAGGGGGAGGAGAGAGAAGAGACAGGGGGAGGAGAGACAGGGGGAGGAGAGAGGAGAGGACAGGGAGGAGGAGAGAGAGAGACAGGGGGGAGGAGAGACAGGGAGGAAGTGGGGGAGAGACAGGGGAGGAGAGAGGAGAGACAGGGGGAGGAGAGACAGGGGGAGGAGAGAGGAGGAGACAGGGGGAGGAGAGACAGGGGAGGAGAGAGGAGAGACAGGGGGGAGGGGGAGGAGAGACAGGGGGAGGAGAGACAGGGGGAGGAGAGAGGAGGAGAGACAGGGGAGGAGAGAGGAGAGACAGGGGGAGGAGAGACAGGGAGAGGGAGAGACAGGGGGAGGAGAGAGGACAAAGGAGAGACAGGGGGAGGAGAGAGGACAGAGGAGAGACAGGGGGAGGAGAGAGGACAGAGGAGAGACAGGGAGGGAGAGAGGAGAGGGGGGGAGGAGAGACAGGGGAGAGGAGAGACAGGGGGAGGAGAGACAGGGGAGGAGAGAGGAGAGACAGGGGGGGAGGAGGGAGAGAGGAGAGACAGGGGGGAGGAGAGAGGACAGGAGAGGAGAGACAGGGGGAGGAGAGAGAGAGACAGGAGAGGAGAGACAGGGGGAGGAGAGACAGGGGAGGAGAGAGGAGAGACAGGGGGAGGAGAGAGGACAAAGGAGAGACAGGGGGAGGAGAGAGGAAGAGGAGAGACAGGGGGAGAGAGAGGAGGACAAAGGAGAGACAGGGGGAGGAGAGAGGAGAGACAGGGAGAGGAGAGACAGGGGGAGAGGAGAGACAGGGGGAGGAGAGAGGACAGAGGAGAGACAGGGGGGAGGAGGAGAGGAGAGACAGGGGGGAGGAGAGACGGGGGAGGATAGACAGGGGGGGGAGAGAGAAGAGGGAGGTGGAGAGAGCATTAAAAAAATGGGGACAGAGGAGTCTATGATACTACTGTATATAGTACTACAGCAGTACTACATGCAGTACTACTACAGTACTTCCACATACAGTACTACATATAGTACTTGTACAGAGTAAATATAATGAAGTTTCCACCTGTGCACTGAGTCCGAGGGTCTCCCCAGTGCAGCTCCTCACACTCCTCACACGTCTGTCCCCCAAAACCAGAACGACACTGACACTGCCCCGAGAACTGAGAGACAGACAGAGAGACAGACAGGTAAGAGAGAGACACTGCCCCGGAGAACTGAGAGAGAGAGACAGAGAGACAGACAGGTAAGAGAGAGACACTGTCCCGAGAACTGAGAGACAGACAGAGAGAGAGAGACAGGGAAAGAGAGAGACACTGCCCCGAGAACTGAGAGACAGACAGAGAGACAGGTAAGAGAGAGACACTGCCCCGAGAGAACTGAGAGACAGACAGAGAGACAGACAGGTAAGAGAGAGACTGTCCCGAGAACTGAGAGACAGACAGAGAGAGAGACAGGTAAGAGAGAGACACTGTCCCGAGAACTGAGAGACAGACAGAGAGAGAGACAGGTAAGAGAGAGACACTGCCCCGAGAACTGAGAGACAGACAGAGAGACAGACAGACAGGTAAGAGAGAGACACGTCCAGAGAACTGGAGAGACAGACAGAGAGACAGACAGGTAAGAGAGAGACACTGCCCCGAGAACTGAGAGACAGACAGAGAGAGAGAGACAGGTAAGAGAGAGACTGTCCCGAGAACTGAGAGACAGACAGGTAAGAGAGAGACACTGCCCCGAGAGAACTGAGAGACAGACAGAGAGACAGACAGGTAAGAGAGAGACACTGCCCCGAGAACTGAGAGACAGACAGAGAGAGAGACGGTAAGAGAGAGACACTGCCCCGAGAACTGAGAGACAGACAGAGAGAGAGAGACAGGTAAGAGAGAGACACTGCCCGAGAGAACTGAGAGACAGACAGAGAGACAGACAGGTAAGAGAGAGACACTGCCCCGAGAACTGAGAGACAGACAGAGAGAGAGACAGGTAAGAGAGAGACACTGCCCCGAGAACTGAGAGACAGACAGAGAGAGAGACAGGTAAGAGAGAGACACTGCCCCGAGAACTGAGAGACAGACAGAGAGACAGACAGGTAAGAGAGAGACTGTCCCGAGAACTGAGAGACAGACAGGTAAGAGAGAGACACTGCCCCGAGAACTGAGAGACAGACAGAGAGACAGACAGGTAAGAGAGAGACACTGCCCCGAGAACTGAGAGACAGACAGAGAGAGAGACAGGTAAGAGAGAGACACTGCCCCGAGAACTGAGAGACAGACATAGAGAGAGAGAGACAGGTAAGAGAGAGACACTGCCCCGAGAACTGAGAGACAGACAGAGAGAGAGACAGGTAAGAGAGAGACACTGCCCCGAGAACTGAGAGAGACAGACAGAGAGACAGACAGGTAAGAGAGAGACTGTCCCGTCCGAGAGACAGAGAGACAGACAGGTAAGAGAGAGACACTGCCCCGAGAACTGAGAGACAGATAGAGAGACAGACAGGTAAGAGAGAGACACTGCCCCGAGAACTGAGAGACAGACAGAGAGAGAGAGAGACTGGTAAGAGAGAGACACTGCCCCGAGAACTGAGAGACAGACAGAGAGAGACAGGTAAGAGAGAGAGAGAGACAGAGAGAGAGAGACAGGTAAGAGAGAGGAGAGAGAGAGAGACAGAGACAGAGAGAGAGACAGGTAAGAGAGAGACACTGTCCCGAGAACTGAGAGACAGACAGAGAGACAGACAGGTAAGAGAGAGACACTGTCCCGAGAACTGAGAGACAGACAGAGAGAGAGACAGCTTAGATCTGGTACAGTCCTGGTTTAGTCCTGGTCTCGTCCCCGTCTCTGGTCTCGTCCCCGTCTCTGGTTTAGTCCCCGTCTCTGGTTTAGTCCCCGTCTCTGGTCTTTGTCCCCGTCTCGTCCTCGTCTCGTCCTCGTCTCCTGGTCTCGTCCCCGTCTCTGGTCTCGTCCCGTCTCGTCCTCGTCTCTGGTCTCGTCCCCGTCTCTGGTCTCGTCCCCGTCTCTGGTCTCGTCCCCGTCTCTGGTCTCGTCCCCGTCTCTGGTCTCGTCCCCGTCTCTGGTCTCGTCCCCGTCTCTGGTTTAGTCCCCGTCTCTGGTTTAGTCCCCGTCTCTGGTCTTGTCCCCGTCTCGTCCTCGTCTCGTCCTCGTCTCTGGTCTCGTCCCCGTCTCTGGTCTCGTCCCCGTCTCGTCCTCGTCTCTGGTCTCGTCCCCGTCTCTGGTCTCGTCCCCGTCTCTGGTCTCGTCCCCGTCTCTGGTCTCGTCCCCGTCTCTGGTCTCGTCCCCGTCTCTGGTTTAGTCCCCGTCTCTGGTTTAGTCCCCGTCTCTGGTCTCGTCCCAGTCTCTGGTCTCGTCCCCGTCTCTGGTCTCGTCCCCGTCTCTGGTTTAGTCCCCGTCTCTGGTTTAGTCCCCGTCTCTGGTTTAGTCCCCGTCTCTGGTCTTGTCCCCGTCTCGTCCTCGTCTCGTCCTCGTCTCTGGTCTCGTCCCCCGTCTCTGGTTTAGTCCCCGTCTCTGGTTTAGTCCCCGTCTCTGGTTTAGTCCCCCGTCTCTGGTCTTGTCCCCGTCTCGTCCTCGTCTCTGGTCTCGTCTCTGGTTTAGTCCCCGTCTCTGGTTTAGTCCCCGTCTCTGGTCTCGTCCCCGTCTCTGGTCTCGTCCCCGTCTCTGGTCTCGTCTCCGTCTCTGGTTTAGTCCCTGTTTCTGGTCTCGTCCCCGTCTCTGGTCTCGTCCCCGTCTCTGGTCTCGTCCCCGTCTCTGGTCTCGTCCCCGTCTCGTCCTCGTCTCTCTGGTGTCACCATGTTGCAGTGCGGCCCGAGCGCCTGTCGGGGGTGGCAGGAGCAGGGTTGGCAGCCGCCCTCCTGCCCGTAGTTCCAGTGGTTTGGGGCGCACTGGTCACAGCTGTGCCCGATCACGTTCCCCCGACATGGGCACTCTCCGGTCTCTGTGTGGCACTCGCACAAACCATCGGAGCAGGCGGAGGTCAGAGTACCCGCAGAGACACACGTGCAACCTGCAGGGGGAGGCAGAGAGTCAAAGAGTACCCGCAGAGACACACGTACAACCTGCAGGGGGAGGCAGAGAGTCAAAGAGTACCCGCAGAGACACTTGTACAACCTGCAGGGAAAGAAAGAGAGTCAGAGAGTACCCGCAGGGACACATGTACAACCTGCAGGGGGAGACAGAGAGTACCCGCGGAGATAAAACTGGAGAAGGAGGTGCGGACGTCACAGTGGGCGTGTCACAGGGGGCGTGTCTCAGTAGGGCGTGTCTCAGTGGGCGTGTCACAGTGGGCGTGTCACAGTGGGCATGTCACAGTGGGTGTGTCTCAGTGGCCGTGTCACAGTGGAGGTGCCACAGTGGGCGTGTCACAGTGGGCATGTCACAGTGGGTGTGTGTCTCAGTGGGCGTGTCACAGTGGAGGTCTAACAGTGGGCGTGTCACACAGTGGGCGTGTCACAGGGGGCGTGTCAGGGGGCGTGTCTCAGTGGGCGTGTCTCAGTGGGCGTGTCTCAGTGGGCGTGTCACAGTGGGCGTGTCACAGTGGGCGTGTACATTTACATAATGCCTTGCGGTGCCGGGGTTACGTACGTCTGCAGTCGTGGTTGAGGGCGTTGCCGTAGTAACCCCTCTGGCACTGGGCGCAGTTGGGACCTGTCGTGTGGTACAGACAGGTGAGACAGGTGCCGGTCCGAGGGTCACACGACGCAGGGTCCAGGGGGTCGATGTTTCCGTTGCACTGACACGGCTCGCACTGCCCGCCCGGGACAGAGGGGGCGCCGAAGTACCCGGGGGCACACTGGTCACAGCGCGCTCCTGTGGCCAAAGAGGGAAGCGCAGGAAGAGTAGGTTTTATTTCATACATAGAGAAAATAATAATAATAATGCCTCACCTGTCTCACACCTGTCTCTCAACTGTCTCACACCTGTCTCACACCTGTCTCTCAACTGTCTCACACCTGTCTCACACCTGTCTCTCACCTGTCTCACACCTGTCTCTCAACTGTCTCACACCTGTCTCACACCTGTCTCACACCTGTCTCACACCTGTCTCTCACCTGTCTCTCACCTGTCTAACCCATCGCTCACCTGTCTCTCACCTGTCTCTCACCTTTCTGACCTGTCTCACACCTATCTGACCTGTTGCTCATGTCTCACACCTGTCTCACACTTGCCTCACCTGTCTCTTACCTGTCTCACACCTGTCTCACACCCGTCTCACACCCGTCTCACACCCGTCTCACACCCGTCACACCTGTCTCACACTTGCCTCAACTATCTCTCACCTGTCTCACACCCGTCTCACACCCGTCTCATACTTGTCTCATACTTGTCTCATACTTGTCTCATACTTGTCTCTCCCCTGTCTCACCCATCTGACCCGTATCTCACCTGTCTCTCACCCGCCTCTCACTTGTCTCACCTGTCTGACCCATCTCACACCTGTCTCACACCTGTCTCTCACCTGTCTCTCACCTGTCTCACCCGTCTCTCACCTGTCTGACCTGTCTCACACCTGTGTATCCTGTCTCACCTGTCTCTCACCCGTCTCTCACATGTCTCACCCGTCTGACCCGTCTCTCACCCATCTGACCCGTCTCACCCGTCTGACCCGTCTCACCCGTCTCACACCTGTCTCTCACATGTCTCACCCGTCTGACCCGTCTCTCACGTCTGACCTGTCTCTCACCTGCATATCCGGGTTTGCAGGTGCACACGATCTGGTCTCCGTCGCGGTCGGCCTGGCAGGACAAGGCGTTGAAGTGGTCTGAGCCCGGAGCACCTGGACACGGACAGGGCCGACAGTGCTCACCTGACCCCAGGACCGGGTTTCCATAGTAACCGTCCTCACACCTGCACAACAGAGGGAGGGAGGAGGTGAGGGAGGAGGAGAGGAGGAGAGTGAGAGAAGGAGAGAGGAAAGAGGAGGAGAGGAGGAGAGTGAGAGAGGAGGAGAGAGGAAAGAGGAGGAGAGGAGGAGAGAAGAGGGAGAGAGGAGGAGAGGGATAGAGGAGGAGGAGGTCTGACCTCTCACAGAAGTGCCCCCCCGTGTGGTCTCTGCAGGCGTGGCACTCTCCGCTGTGGGCGTGGCACAGGTCGGCGTGTCCGTTACACTGACACGGGCTGCAGCTCGGGAAACCCCAGTGTCCGGGGTGACACTCGGAACAGCGCCTCCCACTGGCACCGGGACGACACTGACACTGCCCACTCCCCGAGGAGCACTGGTGAGACAGGGAGCCCTCAGGGTGGCACTCGCACGCTGGAACAGAGGGAGGAGAAAAGACTCAGATGCCCTCCCAACGCCAAAGGAGAGAGTCACATGTGATGTAGGTTTGTGGGCGGAGCCTCGTACATGGGTGATGTAGGTTTGTGGGCGGAGCCCCGTATGTGGGTGATGTAGGTTTGTGGGTGGAGCCTTGTACATGGGTGATGTAGGTTTGTGGGCGGAGCCCCGTATGTGGGTGATGTAGGTTTGTGGGTGGAGCCTTGTACATGGGTGATGTAGGTTTGTGGGCGGAGCCCCGTATGTGGGTGATGTAGGCTTGTGGGCGGAGCCTTGTACATGGGTGATGTAGGTTTGTGGGCGGAGCCCCGTATGTGGGTGATGTAGGTTTGTGGGTGGAGCCTTATACATGGGTGATGTAGGTTTGTGGGCGGAGCCCCGTATGTGGGTGATGTAGGTTTGTGCGCGGAGCCTTGTACATGAGTGATGTAGACTTGTGGGCGGAGCCTCGAACATGGGTGATATAGACTTGTGGGCGGAGCCTTGTACATGGGTGATGTAGGTTTGTGGGCGGAGCCTTGTACATGGGTGATATAGACTTGTGGGCGGAGCCTTGTACATGGGTGATGTAGGTTTGTGGGCGGAGCCCCGTATGTGGGTGATGTAGGTTTGTGGGTGGAGCCTTGTATATGGGTGATGTAGGTTTGTGGGCGGAGCCTTGTACATGGGTGATGTAGGTTTGTGGGCGGAGCCTCATATATGGGTGATGTAGGTTTGTGGGCGGAGCCTTGTATATGGGTGATGTATGCTTGTGGGCGGAGCCTCGTACAGACTCGTTGGGCTGTTTGTACCACCGCCTCTTTAAGGTCACGTGTTCCGTGTCACTCACGTGTGCAGCCGCTGACCCCGAAGCCGTAGGTTCCCGGGGCGCACTGGTCACAGTGGCGTCCAATCACGTTCGGTTTACAGCGACATTGACCTCCGACCTCTTCACACTGCCCCGAGAGAGAGCCCTCAGGGTCGCACTCGCACGCTGCAGAGAGAGAGACGGGGAGAGGGAGGGAGACAGGGAGACAGACTTATCACCACTGATCTTCTGGTCACAGGTCAAAGCTTAGCCGCCTGAGCCACTGTCGCCTGTATCACACAAACCTGTCTAACCTCGTTTAACAGTACGACAGACTCAAACCTGTCTAACCCCATTTAACAGTACGACAGACTCAAACCTGTCTAACCCCCATTTAACAGTACGACAGACTCAAACCTGTCTAACCCCGTTTAACAGTACGACAGACTCAAACCTGTCTAACCTCGTTTAACAGTACGACAGACTCAAACCTGTCTAACCTCGTTTAACAGTACGACAGACTCAAACCTGTCTAACCCGTTTAACAGTACGACAGACTCAAACCTGTCTAACCTCGTTTAACAGTACGACAGACTCAAACCTGTCTAACCCCGTTTAACAGTACGACAGACTCAAACCTGTCTAACCCCGTTTAACAGTACGACAGACTCAAACCTGTCTAACCCCGTTTAACAGTACGACAGACTCAAACCTGTCTAACCCCGTGTAAAAGTGCGACAGACTCAAACCTGTCTAACCCCGTTTAACAGTACGACAGACTCAAACCTGTCTAACCCCGTTTAACAGTACGACAGACTCAAACCTGTCTAAACCCCGTTTAACAGTACGACAGACTCAAACCTGTCTAACCTCGTTTAACAGTACGACAGACTCAAACCTGTCTAACCCCGTGTAAAAGTGCGACAGACTCAAACCTGTCTAACCCCGTTTAACAGTACGACAGACTCAAACCTGTCTAACCCCGTTTAACAGTACGACAGACTCAAACCTGTCTAACCCCGTTTAACAGCACGACAGACTCAAACCTGTCTAACCCCCGTTTAACAGTACGACAGACTCAAACCTGTCTAACCTCGTTTAACAGTACGACAGACTCAAACCTGTCTAAAACCTCGTTTTAACAGTACGACAGACTCAAACCTGTCTAACCCCGTTTAACAGTACGACAGACTCAAACCTGTCTAACCCCGTTTAACAGTACGACAGACTCAAACCTGTCTAACCTCGTTTAACAGTACGACAGACTCAAACCTGTCTAACCTCGTTTAACAGTACGACAGACTCAACCTGTCTAACCTCGTTTAACAGTACGACAGACTCAAACCTGTCTAACCCCGTTTAACAGTACGACAGACTCAAACCTGTCTAACCCCATTTAACAGTACGACAGACTCAAACCTGTCTAACCCCGTTTAACAGTACGACAGACTCAAACCTGTCTAACCTCGTTTAACAGTACGACAGACTCAAACCTGTCTAACCTCGTTTAACAGTACGACAGACTCAAACCTGTCTAACCCCGTTTAACAGTACGACAGACTCAAACCTGTCTAAACCTCGTTTAACAGTACGACAGACTCAAACCTGTCTAACCCCGTTTAACAGTACGACAGACTCAAACCTGTCTAACCCCGTGTAAAAGTGCGACAGACTCAAACCTGTCTAACCCCGTTTAACAGTACGACAGACTCAAACCTGTCTAACCCCGTTTAACAGTACGACAGACTCAAACCTGTCTAACCCCGTTTAACAGTACGACAGACTCAAACCTGTCTAACCCCGTTTAACACAGTACGACAGACTCAAACCTGTCTAACCCCGTTTAACAGTACGACAGACTCAAACCTGTCTAACCTCGTTTAACAGTACGACAGACTCAAACCTGTCTAACCCCGGTAAAAGTGCGACAGACTCAAACCTGTCTAACCCCCGTTAACAGTACGACAGACTCAAACCTGTCTAACCCCGTTAACAGTACGACAGACTCAAACCTGTCTAACCCCGTTTAACAGCACGACAGACTCAAACCTGTCTAACCCCGTTTAACAGTACGACAGACTCAAACCTGTCTAACCTCGTTTAACAGTACGACAGACTCAAACCTGTCTAACCTCGTTTAACAGTACGACAGACTCAAACCTGTCTAACCCGTTTAACAGTACGACAGACTCAAACCTGTCTAACCCCGTTTAACAGTACGACAGACTCAAACCTGTCTAACCTCGTTTAACAGTACGACAGACTCAAACCTGTCTAACCTCGTTTAACAGTACGACAGACTCAAACCTGTCTAACCTCGTTTAACAGTACGACAGACTCAAACCTGTCTAACCCGTTTAACAGTACGACAGACTCAAACCTGTCTAACCCCGTTTAACAGTACGACAGACTCAAACCTGTCTAACCTCGTTTAACAGTACGACAGACTCAAACCTGTCTAACCCCGTTTAACAGTACGACAGACTCAAACCTGTCTAACCCCGTGTAAAAGTGCGACAGACTCAAACCTGTCTAACCCCGTGTAAAAGTGCGACAGACTCACGCAGAGCGCCGTTGTGCATCAGTGCGGAGATGCTACACACTAGCTTAGCGCACATTTCGGCGAGCGGGGGGGTGGGGCTTATGAGGAAGGCGTCCGGACACATGTATCTCTGCATGTGCTCGACACGAAGCTCCGCCTCCGGACTGTCGCCACGGAAACCAGGCAGCTCCATGTACTTTGGGATCAGGACCAGCTGTGAGACAGACAGGTGGAGAGACGGGTCAGACAGGTGAGGAGGCGAGTCAGACAGGTGAGACAGGTAAGAGAAAGACAGGTGAGAGACAGACAGGCGAATAGAAGGGTCAGGCAGGTGAGAGAAAGACAGGTCAGACAGGTGAGAGAAAGACAGGTGAGAGACAGACAGGTGGAGAGACGGGTCAGACAGGTGAGGAGACGAGTCAGACAGGTGAGACAGGTAAGAGAAAGACAGGTGAGAGACAGACAGGCGAAGAGAAGGGTCAGGCAGGTGAGAGAGAGACAGGTGAGAGACAGACAGGTGGAGAGAAGGGTCAGGCAGGTGAGAGAGATACAGGACAGACAGGTGAGAAGGAGACATTAGAGACGGGTGAGAGAGAGACAGAAGAGACAGGTGAGAGGGAGACAAGTGAGACAGTTTACAGAGAGACAGGTGAGAGGGACACAGGTGAGCAAGAGCCAGGAGAGACAGGTGAGAAAGACAGGTAAGGGGTGAGAGAGACATGTGAGAGAGACAGGTGAGAGGTGAGAGAGACAGGTGAGAGGTGAGAGAGACAGGTGAGGGGTGATAGAGACAGGTGAGAGGTGAGAGAGACAGGTAAGGGGTGAGAGAGACAGGTAAGGGGTGAGAGAGACATGTGAGAGGTGAGAGAGACAGGTGAGAGGTGAGAGAGACAGGTAAGGGGTGAGAGAGACAGGTGAGAGGTGAGAGAGACAGGTGAGAGGTGAGAGAGACAGGTGAGGGGTGAGAGAGACAGGTGAGGGGTGAGAGAGACAGGTGAGGGGTGAGAGAGACAGGTGAGAGGTGAGAGAGACATGTGAGAGGTGAGAGAGACAGGTGAGGGGTGAGAGAGACAGGTGAGGGGTGAGAGACAGGTGAGGGGTGAGAGACAGGTGAGGGGTGAGAGAGACAGGTGAGGGGTGAGAGAGACAGGTGAGGGGTGGATGAACATATGTTACATGTTGACTGTTTGCGATTATCATTAAATCATTCATCATCATTAACGGCCTGTTCCAGATTTTGAAGCCTGAGCGAGGAGCAGGTCTCAGAGTGAACACTTAGCCCCGCCCACACAGCCCCGCCCACACTGTCCTGCCCACACAGCCCCGCCCACACTGTCTCCACATGGTTCTCATCAGATTTGCCTGGTTCTTTATGTCGACTTAAAGCTTCAACTTTGGGACAACAGAGTCTGTGGCCACGAGATCAGTGTCACTCAGACGAGATCGTGTGGTCCACAGATCAGATTATGAGTTTGGTGCATCTGAACTAAACCGCTGTTATTCATAAACTGTAGGATTTGTACAGATATTTCATTTTTTCAGGGATGAAAATGAAGACAGTTGCCATGGTGATTAACAAAACAAAGCAGTATTCTTTTAAACGAAAAAAGTCCTTAAAATGTCACCCATGAACAGGAAACAGTCACCAGTGTCAAGTTAATGTAAGAACACAAACTGAAGCAGTGACTGTTCTGGTCCACTAGAGGGAGACAGAGTCTGTGAGGAGACTCTGGATCATTATGTGAACTGAGAACAAACCACACAGACACAGAGAGAACAAACCACACAGACACAGAGAGAACAAACTCCACAGACACAGAGAGAACAAACTCCACAGACACAGAGAGAACAAACTCCACAGACACACAGAGAACAAACTCCACAGACACAGAGAACAAACTCCACAGACACAGGGAGAACAAACTCCACAGACACAGAGAGAACAAACTCCACAGACACAGAGAGAACAAACTCCACAGACACAGAGAGAACAAACTCCACAGACACAGAGAGAACAAACTCCACAGACACAGAGAGAACAAAACTCCACAGACACAGAGAGAACAAGGTCCACAGACACAGAGAGAACAAACTCCACAGACACAGAGAGAACAAACTCCACAGACACAGAGAGAACAAGGTCCACAGACACAGGGAGAACAAACTCCACACAGACACAGAGAGAGAACAAACTCCACAGACACAGAGAGAACAAACTCCACAGACACAGAGAGAGAACAAACTCCACAGACACAGAGAGAACAAGGTCCACAGACACAGAGAGAACAAACTCCACAGACACAGAGAGAACAAACTCCACAGACACAGAGAGAACAAGGTCCACAGACACAGGGAGAACAAACTCCACACAGACACAGAGAGAACAAACTCCACACAGACACAGAGAGAACAAACTCCACAGACACAGAGAGAACACGCAGACTGACCGAGTCTATGAGGATGAAGGCCGTCAGGTGTCTGTAGGTGACGCCGTGTCTCTGGAATCGAATTGACAAAACGTATCTGTTATTGGGCTCAAAGCAGAAACCCCGGGGCATCTGAACGTATCTGTAAACAAACAAACAAACAAACAAACAAATAAACAAACAAACAAAGAAATCAAGAAACAAAACCACTTTAGATGCAGAATCTCCACAAATACTTAAACACGCAACACACTGAAACATCTCCACTCTCACATGTTTAACACAAACCTGCAGATTTAGGCTGAGTTCTTCTCTCAAACTGAAAACACTCTGTTCCACCTTGTGATGTCATCATGTGGTGATACAGGAAGTGCTCCACTGTGTTTTTAAACTCCACCTTCACTAGAATCATCTGGATCATTTCAGTCCTGGAGTCACTTATCTCGACTGAACTAAAGGTAAAAGGAGCTGTTCACTTAAACTACACTTGATGACATCACAAGGTGGGACAGAGTGTTCTGATCTTTGCAGATGTGACAGACTCATATTAAAGTGACTCAAACATGTGAGTGACTCGGGTCAGAACGAGCCTCACGTCTGAGCTGCAGGTTCAAAGCTGAAGTTTAAACCTTGAAGCGGTGACGAGTTTCATGTTTCTGTGGGTAATATTTAATCTCTCTCTCCCTCTGCCGAACAAAAGAGCTGCATTCCTCCGTCATCCTCACATTCCTCCCCTCCATTCTCTCTATATCCCTCTTTTCACACACTCTCTCTCTCCATATGCCTCTTTCACTCCTCTCCTCTCTCACTCTACTTTCTCTCTTTCTATTGTCACTATCTGTCCATCTGTTTTTCTTGTATCTGTCCATCGCTGGTTAGAGTCTCTCTCTCTCTCTCTCTCTCTCCGTCTCTGTCCTCCTCTTCCTCTGTTTCTCCTCTACCCCTCCCCCTTCTCTCTCCCTCTCTCCATTTTTCTCTTATCTGTCCATCGCTGGTTGCATTCTTGTCTCTCCTTCTCTCTCTATACCTCTCTTCCTCTCTGTTTCTCTCTTATCTGTTCATCACTGTTTGCAGTCTTCTCTCTTCTGTCTCTGTCTCTCTCTTCTGTCTCTCTCTTCTCTCTTCTGTCTCTCTCTTCTGTCTCTCCTGTCTCTCTCTTCTCTCTTCTGTCTCTCTCTTCTGTCTCTCTCTTCTGTCTCTCTCTTCCGTCTCTCTCTCCTGTCTCTCTCTTCTGTCTCTCTCTTCTCTCTCTCTCTTCTCTCTCTCGTCTCTCAATCCTCCTCTCTCTCTTCTCTCTTCTGTCTCTCTCTTCTGTCTCTCTCTTCTCTCTTCCGTCTCTCAATCCTGTCTCTCTCTTCTCTCTTCTGTCTCTCTCTTCTGTCTCTCTCTTCTCTCTTCCGTCTCTCTCTCCTGTCTCTCTCTTCTGTCTCTCTCTTCTGTCTCTCTCTTCTGTCTCTCTCTTCTCTCTTCCGTCTCTCTCTCCTGTCTCTCTCTTCCGTCTCTCTCTTCCGTCTCTCTCTTCCATCTCTCTCTTCTGTCTCTCTCTTCCGTCTCTCTCTTCTGTCTCTCTCTTCTCTCTTCTGTCTCTCTCTTCTCTCTCCTGTCTCTCTCCTGTCTCTCTCTCCTGTCTCTCTCTTCTCTCTTCTGTCTCTCTCTTCTGTCTCTCTCCTGTCTCTCTCTTCTCTCTTCTGTCACTCTCTTCTCTCTCTCGTCTCTCTCTGTCTTCTTCTCTCTCCTGTCTGTCTCTCTCTTCTCTCTCCTGTCTCTCTCCTGTCTCTCTTCTGTCTCTCTCTTCTCTCTTCCGTCTCTCTTCTGTCTCTCTCCTGTCTCTCTCTTCTCTCTCCTGTCTCTCTCCTGTCTCTCTCTTCTCTCTCTCTCTGTCCTCTCTCTCCTCTCTGTTCTCTCTTCTCTCTCTCTCTCTCTCTTCTCTCTCTCTTCTGTCTCTCTTCTCTTCTCTGTCTCTACTCTCTCTATCTCTCTCTTGTCTCTCTATTGTCTCTCTCTTCTGTCTCTCTCTCTTCTCTCTCTTCTCTTTCTGTCTCTCTCCTGTCTCTCTCCTGTCTCTTCTCTGTCTCTCTCTCTCTCTCTCTTCCGTCTCTCTTCTGTCTCTCTCCTGTCTCTCTCTTCTCTCTCCTGTCTCTCCTGTCTCTCTCTTCTCTCTCCTGTCTCTCTCTTCTCTCTCCTGTCTCTCCTGTCTCTTCCGTCTCTCTATTCCTCTTCTCTCTTCTCTCCTGTCTCTCCTGTCTCTCTCTTCTCTCTCCTGTCTCTCTCTTCTCTCTCCTGTCTCTCTCTTCTCTCTCCTGTCTCTCTCTCTCTCTCTGTCTTCTCTCTCTCTCTTGTGTGTCTCTCTCTTCCGTCTCTCTCTTCTGTCTCTCTCTCTTCTCTCTTCTGTCTCTCTCTTCTCTCTCCTGTCTCTCTCTTCTCTCTCCTGTCTCTCTCCTGTCTCTTCCGTCTCTCTTCTGTCTCACTCTGTCTCTCTCCTGTCTCTTTGCGCTCTGCGGCTCACGTTCTGGTTGGTCAGCACAGAGAGCAGACGTGTTCACACAGGATCTGTCCGTCTGATAAAACCTTCACTTCACAGAGTTTGATTCTGTCTTAAACCTGGAAAGTGAAAACACAGAGAGAACAAGCAAACTCCCCACAGAACCAGCCCCGCACGGCTCGAGTCGAACCCGGGACTCAGATTCAGACACGTGGAAATGATCACGCAGCTAACAGCGGCTAACAGCGGCTAACGCTAGCACCTTTAGCTTTAAAGGTTTATGACCGCTCTGCTAACAGTGGCTAACAGCGGCTAACAGCGGCTAACAGCGGCTAACGCTAGCACCTTTAGCTTTAAAGGTTTATGACCGCTCTGCTAACAGCGGCTAACGCTAGCACCTTTAGCTTTAAAGGTTTATGACCGCTCTGCTAACAGTGGCTAACGCTAGCATCTTTAGCCATAATGCTTAATGATTGCTCTGTTAACTGTGGCTAATGTTAGCACCTTTAGCTTTAACGCTTTATGATCAGCTCAAGCTAAAGCGGCTAATGCTAGCATCTTTAACCATAACCCCGGGTCACAGTGAGTTAAAGCAGGATGGTCTATACTGACCCCTAGTGACCAGGGCTGGACACTACTTTTCAAGGTGCATTGTGGGAAATTTTGAGTGCACTACTTTTTCACTCACTGGACATTCAGAGCCCTGAATAGCGCCCCCTGTAGGGGCAGTGTGGACATTCAGACACATAACAGTAGTGTGGTGTAACAGAGTGATGTAATGGTAAAACGGCGTGTGACCTCTGACCTGCTGCGGTGCGGCAGTGTCACTGTGTACAGCTGTTCTGTGGGCAGCAGGTTTCCACAGCGCAGACTAGAGGGCAGGTGGAGCGATGACACGCTGACGACCGCCTCCCAGTCCTCTGTGGACTACACACAAAACACACTAGACCACAGGTGTAGCGAAACCACAACACAGCACTATTATCACACTAAACAGGACTAAACAGCGGACTAAACCAGGTCTAAACCAGGTCCACACAGGATGTGGACTACACACAACCAGGTCTAAAACACAAAACACACGAGTGTACACTTATATACACACACAGGTCACCAGCCTCTAAACCAGGGACTAAACCAGGACCTAAACCAGGACTAAAACCAGGACTAAACCAGGTCTAAAACCAGGGTGTAAACCTAGGAAAAACAGGGTCTAAACCAGGTCTAAACCAGGTCTAACCTCGGGGAGTCTAAAAAGGTCTAAACCAGGTCTAAACCAACCCAGGACGGACTCTAAACCGGTCTAAACCTCCATGACTAAACCATGTCTAAACCAGGTCGAATACATCTTTGACAGGTCGAGCGGGACTGAAACCAGGTCTAAACCAGGTCTAAACCAGGACGCAACCGGTCTGAGGGCACTAAACCAGGTCTAACCAGGTCTACACTTACAGGTCTACACCAGGTCTAAACCAGGTCTAAACCAGGACTAAACCAGGTCTAAACCAGTCTAAACCAGGTCTAAACCAGGTCTAAACCAGGACTAAACCAGGTCTAAACCAGGTCTAAACCAGGTCTAAACCAGGACTGACCTCGGGCTCGTAGCGGATCATGGTCATACTCCATGGCGTGGGGGATGTTGTCCACAGTAAAGACCAAACCGGCTCCATCTTTGACCCGAGCGAAACCGGGTCCGGTCCAGGTGACGAGGAGACTGGAGGAGTGCTCCCTGTGGACGGGCCGCACGTCGGGCTGAGGGCACCGGGCACAGGTCAGAGATTTCACTTTACACACAGTGCGTGAGTCTGCCCCAGGGCGGCTGTGGCTGTACATTTGTGTATATTTCCGGTTTATCCCCTGGAGCATGTGGTGTGGTCGTAGCGTGTGGTCGTAGCGTGTGGCGTGGTCGTACCGCGTGGTCATAGTGTGTGGTTGTAGCGTGTGGTCGTAGCGTGTGGTCGTAGCGTGTGGGCGTGGTCGTAACCGGTGGTCATAGTGTGTGGTTGTAGCGTGTGGTCGTAGCGTGTGGTCGTAGCGTGTGGCCATAGCGTGTGGCCATAGCGTGTCGTAGCGTGTGGTCATAGCGTGTGGTCGTAGCGTGTGGCCTGGTCATAGCGTGTGGTCGTAGCGTGTGGTCGTAGCGTGTGGTCGTAAGCGTGTGTGGTGTGTCGTAGCGTGTGGTGTGTGTGGTCGTAGCGTGTGGTCGTAGCGTGTGGTCGTAGCGTGTGGTCGTAGCGTGTGGCGTGGTCGTACCGTGTGGTCATAGTCGTGTGGTTGTAGCGTGTGGCGTGGTCGTAGCGTGTGGCCTGGTCATAGCGTGTGGTCGTAGCGTGTGGTCGTAGCGTGTGGTCGTAGCGTGTGGTGTGGTCGTAGCGTGTGGCATGGTCGTAGCGTGTGTGTGGTCGTAGCGTGTGGTCGTAGCGTGTGATGTGGTCGTAGCGTGTGGTCGTAGCGTGTGGCATGGTCGTAGCGTGTGGTGTGGTCGTAGCGTGCGTGGTCGTAGGTGTGATGTGGTCGTGTGTGTGGTCGTAGCGTGTGGCGTGGTCGTAGCGTGTGTGGTCGTGGTGTGTGGCGTGGTCGTAGCGTGTGGCGTGGTCGTAGCGTGTGGTCGTAGGGTGTGATGTGGTCGTAGCGTGTGGTGTGGTCGTGTGTGTGTGGTCGTAGCGTGTGGTGTGGTCGTAGCGTGTGGCGTTCTCGTTAGTGTGGTCGTAGCATGTGCCGTGGTCGTAGCGTGTGGTCGTAACGTTGTAGTGTGGTGTTGTAGCGTGTGGTCGTGTGTCGTAGTAGCGTGCCGGTCGTAGCGTGTGGTCGTCGTAGCGTGTGTGGTCGTAGCGGTGTGATGTGGTCGTAGCGTGGTGGTGGCGTAGAGTGTGTGGCGTGTGGTCGTGTGGTGTGGTCGTAGCGTGTGGTGTGGTCGTAGCGGTGTGGTCGTAGCGTGTGATGTGGTCATAGCGTGTGGTCGTAGCGTGTGGCATGGTCGTAGCGTGTGGTGTGGTCGTAGCATGTGGCGTGGTCGTAGCGTGTGGTCGTAGCGTGTGGCGTGGTCGTAGCGTGTGGTGTGGTCGTAGCGTGTGGTCGTAGGGTGTGATGTGGTCGTAGCGTGTGGTCGTAGCGTGTGGCGTGGTCGTAGCGTGTGGTCGTAGCGTGTGGTGTGGTCGTAGCGTAGTGTGGTTGGTCGTAGCGTGTGGTCGTAGCGCGTGCCGTGGTCGTAGCGTGTGGTCGTAGCGTGTAGGTGTGTGGGTATTGTAGCGTGTGGTCGTAGCGCGTGCCGTGGTCGTAGCGTGTGGTCGTAGCGTGTGGTGTGGTTGTAGCGTGTGGTCGTAGCGCGTGTGGTCGTAGCGTAGTCGTGTGGTGTGTCCGTAGCGTAGCGTAGCGTCCGTGTGGTCGTAGTGGTGTGGCGTGGTCGTAGCGTGTGGTGTGGTCGTAGTGGTCGGTGCGTAGTCGTAGTCGTTTGGTCGTAGCGTGTGGTCGTAGCGTGTGGTGTGGTCGTAGCGTGTGGCGTGGTCGTAGCGTGTGGTCGTAGCGTGTGCCGTGGTCGTAGCGTGTGGTCGTAGCGTGTGGTCGTAGCGTGTGCGTGTCGTAGCGTGTGGTCGTAGCGTGTGGTCGTAGCGTGTGGTCGTAGCGTGTGGTCGTAGCGTGTGGTCGTAGCGTGTGCGTGGTTAGTAGCGTGTGGTTGTAGCGTGGTCGTGGTCGTAGTGTGGCGGGGTCGTAGCGTGTGGTCGTAGCATGTGCCGTGGTCGTAGCGTGTGGTGTGGTTGTATCCGTGTGTGGTCGTAGCGCGTGGTCGTAGCGTGTGCGTGGTCGTAGCGTGTGGGTGTGGTTGTAGCGTGTGGTCGTAGCGTCCGTGTGTGGTCGTAGCGTGTGGTCGCAGCGTGTGGTCGTAGCGTGTGGTCGTAGGTGTGGTGGTCGCAGCGTGTGGTCGTAGGTGTTAGCGTGTGGTCGTAGCGTGTTGGTCGTAGCGTGTGTCGTGGTGTAGCGTGTGTGGTGTGGTCATAGCGTGTGGTGGTCGTAGCGTGTGGCGTGGTCTGAGCGTGTGGTCGTAGCGTGTGGTGTGGTCGTGACGTTCTCTTACCGTCTGGCGTAGCTGTCGTATCCTGCGGAGCGCGGCTCGGTCCTGCTGCAGGTTTTCTAAACGTCGGTGTCGCCGATGGCGACGGAGCTGCTCGCTCAGGTGCTGCACACAGTCTGTGTCAGCCTGGGGGCGGAGCTTACCCTAAGGGGGCGGTGCAAGAGGGAGGAGCAAAGAGGGAGGAGCAAAGAGGGAGGGTTTTACTACATGTGTCAGATTGAGTCAGATGCCCTCCCCGTGTGTCAGAGTGAGTCAGATGCCGTCCCGTCTCACCGGGAGCACGGGGTCGTTGGGGGAGTGTCCAGTCGCCTCTTCGGCCTCATATTTGTAATGATCCAACGGGGCACAGAAGAATCCAGGCTGGACGTCCGAACACTGACGACCAATCACGTGCTCTCGGCAGGTGCACTGACCACTGTCCATCATGCACCTGTCAGGGGGAGGGGGGAGGAGACACAGGAGGTGGAGGAGGGGTTAAACCAGGATGTGGATGAGTGAAAAAATAAAATAAAATAAAAGGGTCTGCAAAAATGCCAGTCCAGGTCTGGACGACTATTAAAGTAGAACTAAACCAGACAAGAGAAAGTATCTGGACTGTGGGCCGCATTAGATGGTTCGGAGGGCCTAATCTGGCCCCCGGGCCCCAGGTTGAATATGTCTGCTTTATAGTTTATATTTTAGACCTGGTTTAATCCAGATCCCGTGGAATTTATATCAATCAATATTTCAAACTTGGTGAAAAGTTTGTGTTTTAATAATAAATAAAGTTGTACCGATTGTCGAGCGCCCCCCCGAAGTCGCAGTCACATGGTCTACAGCCGGCGAGGTCGTTACTCAGGCCCCAGAACTCAGGCTACACAGAGAGAACAGCATGTTCACACGTGTTTAGAACAAATATACATGAGAATATGAGGAGTATGACATCATCACACAAGAATATGAGGAGTATGACATCATCACACAATATGAGGAGTATGACATCATCACATGAGAATATGAGGAGTATGACATCATCACAAGAGAATATGAGGAGTATGACATCATCACACAAGAATATGAGGAGTATGACATCATCACATGAGAATATGAGGAGTATGACATCATCACACAATATGAGGAGTATGACATCATCACATGAGAATGCCCTGAGGAGTATGACATCATCACACAAGAGAATATGAGGAGTATGACATCATCACAAGAGAATATGAGGAGTATGACATCATCACACAAGAATATGAGGATTATGACATCATCACATGAGAATATGAGGAGTATGACATCACACAAGAATATGAGGAGTATGACATCATCACAAGAGAATATGAGGAGTATGACATCATCACAAGAAAATATGAGGAGTATGACATCATCACAAGAGAATATGAGGAGTATGACATCATCACACAAGAATATGAGGAGTATGACATCATCACACAAGAATATGAGGAGTATGACATCATCACACATGAGAATATGAGGAGTATGACATCATCACACAAGAATATGAGGAGGGTATGACATCATCACACAAGAATATATGAGGAGTATGACATCATCACATGAGAATATGAGGAGTATGATCCATCTAATCACAAGAGAATATGAGTTATGACTGACATCATCACAAGAGAATATGAGGAGTATGACATCATCACACAGAATATGAGGAATTTAATCATCATCACAAGAATATGAGGAGTATGACATCATCACATGAGAATATGAGGAGTATGACATCACACAAAGAATATGAGGAGTATGACATCATCACAAGAGAATATGAGGAGTATGACATCATCACAATGAGAGAATATGAGGAGTATGACATCATCACACAAGAATATGAGGAGTATGACATCATCACAAGAGAATATGAGGGAGTATGACATCATCACAAGAGAATATGAGGAGTATGACATCATCACAAGAGAATATGAGGAGTATGAGGACATCATCACACAAGAGAATATGAGGAGTATGACATCATCACACAAGAATATGAGGAGTATGACATCATCACATGAGAATATGAGGAGATATGAGTATGACATCACACAAGAATATGAGGAGTATGACATCATCACAAGAATATGAGGAGTATGACATCATCACAAGAGAATATGAGGAGTATGACATCATCACACAAGAAAATGCGGAGTATGACATCATCACACAAGAATATGAGGAGTATGACATCATCACACAAGAATATGAGGAGTATGACATCATCACATAAGAATATGTGGAGTATGACATCATCACAAGAGAATATGAGGAGTATGACATCATCACGATCTAAATTATATTAAATAAATGTGAGTTTCTGACCAGACACTGGTCGCAGTAGCGTCCGGTCACGTAGCGTTTACAGGAGCAGTCTCCACTGATCTGGTCACACGGCGCCCCCATGAGGACGATCCCCCGAGGGTCGCAGTTACACGCTGGAAATATACACAAGATATACAGAAAAAGTATAAGTAAAACATCAGGGAGGGCATCTGAGACAATCTGACACACGGGGAGGGCATCTGACACACGGGGAGGGCATCTGACACACAGGGAGAGGGCATCTGACACACAGAGAGAGGGCATCTGACACACAGAGAGGGCATCTGACACACAGAGAGAGGGCATCTGACACACAGAGAGGGCATCTGACACACAGAGAGAGGGCATCTGACACACAGAGAGGGCATCTGACACACAGAGAGGGCATCTGACACACAGGGAGGGCATCTGACACACAGAGAGGGCACATCTGACACACGGGGGGAGGGCATCTGACACACAGAGAGGGCATCTGACACACAGGGAGGGCATCTGACACACGGGGAGGGCATCTGACACACAGAGGGCATCTGACACACAGGGAGGGCATCTGACACACAGAGGGCATCTGACTCACGCTGGCAGCCCTGGGGGTCCGTCAGGCTCAGGCCGTAGTGTCCTTCTTTACAGTCGTCACACCTCAGGCCTCGGACGTTCACTTTACACCGACACTGACCCGAGATCTGACCAGAGTCCAGGTCTGTGTGACTGTCACACACTCCCCCCTCCACAGAGCCGACTGGGTCACAGTCACAGGCTGAAGGACGGGAGGAGAGAGGAGGAGAGAGGAGGAGAGAGGAGGAGAGAGGAGGAGAGAGAGAGGAGAGAGAGGAGGAGAGGGGAGGGGAGGGGAGGAGGAGAGGAGCAGAGAGGAGGAGAGAGGAGAGGAGGAGAGAGGAGGAGAGAGAGAGGAGGAAGAGAGAGGAGAGGAGGAGAGGAGGAGGAGGGGAGGGAGAGGAGGGCAGGATAGAGAGAGGAGGAGAGAGGAGGAGAGAGGAGGAGAGAGGAGGAGAGGAGGAGAGAGAGGAGGAGAGAGGAGGAGAGAGGATGAGGGGTGGAGAGGGGGAGAGGAGGAGGAGAGAGGAGAGATAGAGAGGAGAGAGGAGGAGAGAGGAGGAGAGAGGAGGAGAGAGGATGAGGGGTGGAGAGAGGGGAGGAGAGGAGAGAGGAGGAGAGAGGAGGAGAGAGGAGGAGAGAGGAGGAGAGAGGAGGAGAGAGGAGGAGAGAGGAGGGAGAGAGGAGAGAGAGGAGAGAGGAGGAGATATAGGGTCATTAGGACTTTCCTGACACTAGTTTCATCTTTGTGTTTGTGGCTCAGACTAAACTTCTGGCTTCAGGGACGTGTTTCGTCCTTCAGACTTTTTAACCTTTAAACTGAAAATATATTTACACAAACACAGTCTGAGATAAACCTGCAACCCACCCGGCCACAGGAGGGGGCGCTATCGCTCCCCCAGTGTCCCTCTGTGCATCCCAACAGTGTTATAGAGTCGTACACAGCAGACTCGGGTCCCTCAGGTCCCTCAGGTCCCTCAGGTCCCTCAGGTCCCTCAGGTCCCTCAGGTCCCTCAGGTCCCTCAGGTCCCTCGGGTCCCTCAGGTGCACATATATTGATAATAGTGTTATAGAGTCGTACGCTGGCAGACTTGGGGGTCCCTCAGGTCTCTCTGGGGGTCCTTGTAGTAGAAGGGTCTGCAGCTCTCACAGTGGCGCCCCATAGTGTTGTGGAGGCACAGGTCACACACTCCTCCACTGCTGTTTCCTGTGGCCAAGTACACCGCCATGTCGAAGTGACACGAGGAGGCGTGGCCATGGCACTCGCACTCTGCACACAGACAAAACAGACAGAGAGAGAGACAAAAGAGACAGAGAGAGAGAGACAGACAGAGAGACAGAGAGAGAGACAGACAAAGAGGGAGAGGAGGGACATAAATCAGTCATGGAGATGCAGAGACACGTGTGTGAGTCTGGAGACGACGACTGTCGTCTCCAGACTCACACACGTGTCTCTCTTGTGACCTGGACGTGTCTCTGGACGTGTCTCTGGACGCGTCTCTGGACGCGTCTCTGGACGCGTCTCTGGACGCGTCTCTGGACGCGTCTCTGGACGCGTCTCTGGACGCGTCCCTGGACGTGTCTCTGGACGTGTCCCTGGACGTAGCCGACCTGCTGCTGTCCGGCTCGTCACTCTCACCTGAAAACGTTGGTTTTAACCTGCTCCACGTGATCCTGGGTTTGACTTTTATAACATTACTTACAGACCAATCAGGCGTCTTCTTGCTAGCGTTAGCGACAGGTTTGATTGACAGGGGGTGTTTCTGTTTAGGGCCGTGTGTTACCTGTTTGTGGGCGGAGTTACAGGTGTGTCTGTAGGCGTGTTTTACAGGTGTTTGTGGGCGTGGTTAGGGGCGTGTCTCACCTCTACACGCGTGTGCGTCCTCCGCCTCGGCCGGGCTCCACGGCAGGTCGTGGTGGAAATCTTTACAGCGCTCACAGTTCAGCCCCTCAGTGTTGTGTTTGCAGACGCACCGACCGTGGATCTGAAAGACACGAGGAGCGAGTCAGATGCCCTCCCCGTGTGTCAGATGCCCTCCCCGTGTGTCAGATGCCCTCCCCGTGTGTCAGATGCCCTCCCCGTGTGTCAGATTGAGTCAGATGCCCTCCCCGTGTGTCAGATGCCCTCCCCGTGTGTCAGATGCCTCCCTGTGTGTCAGATGCCCTCCCCGTGTGTCAGATGCCCTCCCGTGTGTCAGATGCCCTCCCCGTGTGTCAGAGTGAGTCAGATGCCCTCCCTCACCATGCCGGCCTCCCTGGCGCTGACCCCGGGCACGGGGGCGCACTCGGAGGCGTGGCCGTAGCAGAAGCAGCTCCCTCGTACGACCAGCTCTTTTATGGCGTAGTAATACTTCTGTAAAACGTCGGAGCGGCGGTCCAGCAGGTCGTCCCCCAGAGTGTTCAGCTTCGTCAGGTTTATGCGAAGATTTGTGATGCGCAGCAGCTCTGGAACGAAAGAACGAAAGAGAAAATCAAGAAACAAACTCAATAATAATGAGAACAGAGACAGATCTTCACATGTGAATCTGTGATGATTTTACAGATGTTTTTGTGAGATTTACGTCCTGAGGATCATGAGTGAGACTTTTTTATCATCTAATGCTTCACAAAAACTAAAAATGCCACAAACTTCAAACTCAGAAAAATCTTCCCCATAATAACCTGGCTTCAGTATTGGTCATTTTTCCACGACATGAAATCCAAGTTTCAGAGGTTAAATATGTACAGAGACAGAGCTTTGGATTTAAATAAGAAAAAGTCTGAAAAAATATGAGCCTATGATGATTTACAGCTGTTTTTGTGAGATTTATGTCCTGAGGATCATGAGCGTCCCACTGCAACAAAGTGAGTAAATAGAACTAAAAAGTTCAACAAAATGTGACGTCTTCAACATGAACTGAATTATAATATTTAATATTTGGGCCGATTAAGTTTGAAATATGTCCAGTGAAGCCTGAGGGCCCTGAGACCCTGAGGCCCTGAGGTCCTGAGGCCCTGAGGTGATAAAATCCTGTGACTTTTGTTTAAACTGACAGAAGACACTGAACTTTGTGCCAGTTTTTGTTTCATGCAGATATGAGGCATAAACCAGGTCAAACGTGTGATCTGCTCCACCTCTCTGACCTCTGACCTCTGACCTCTGACCTTAAACCACAGAGGCTCTACTGTGTCTTGTTCATGTAAAATGTGAAAAATGAGATAAAGTGGCGGTGCAGACCCTGGATGTCGAGGCTGTACGGGTCCTTCACGTGGATCACCGGGTCCAGGACTTTGTAAATGACCTGAAGAACAAACAGGAACAATATGAACAAACATCTGTAATTACACTGTACAAACACCAGGGGGCGCACGTGGTAAGGCCCATTTTACACTGTTCTGATGTTATAATCCTGTAAACACTGGAGCTTCGTTCAGACTTAACTCCAGGTCTGTTTTCAGGAGGAAACATTAGGACGTGTTTAAAGTTCGTGTTCTGTCGTCTCCTCTGACGTCTCACGACTCGACTCTGCGATTCTCAAAACTCAAACACGAGGACAAAACGCCGCCGTCTTTGTCCTAATCAGAGAAAACAGAGACGCTGGAGCCACAACACGAAAAGTAAAAAAAAACACGAGTGGATAAGACGCTCACGGCTCACTGCAGGACGGAAGGTCCAAGGTGGTTTAGACTTAAAGTTTAATGCCACTGTGGAATATTACAGGCAAACTAATAACATCTCCATGGAAACGGTGGTGAACATCATCATTACACAATGCACCTTTAAAGCCACAGTATGTAACATTTTGAGCCACAAAATCAACTAAAATAGAAGCAACTTTTTGTCTTTTCATTTTGTTTTTGTTGCACTGAAAAACGTGTGTCCTCCCCATGAGCTCGCCGCTCCACAAACCTGACGCCTGCTTGTTTCCATGGAAACGCTGTTTGCCTATAATATCCCACTGATGTAGCACCTTCAGAAAGTTACCCACTGTAGCTTTAAAGATGTAAAACAGAACATGTTGCTTTGAAGGACCGTTGTGAGGTCAGCTCCAGAGCGACCTTTGACCCCTGACCTCACCTCTCCGTCGGTCGAGGGTTCGATGTCCGAGTATCGCTCCTCACAGATCACGTCGTTAATGTGCCGCAGGCCACCAGGGGGCACCAGAGGGAAGATCCTGGAGCAGTTCTGAGCGAAGTATCGATACGGCCTCCAAGTCCGACCGAAGTCTGCGGAACGCTCGATGATCATGGCAGCGGGACGGAACGTCTGCGAGGAGAGGGATTAAACCGGGATTAAACTGGGATTAAACCAGGATTAAACCGGGATTAAACCGGGATTAAACCGGGATTAAAATTAAACCGGGATTAAAGTGGGATTAAACCAGGATTAAACCGGGATTAAAGTGGGATTAAACCGGGATTAAACCGGGATTAAACTGGGATTAAACCGGGATTAAACCGGGATCAAACTGGGATTAAATCAGGATCAAACTGGGACTAAATCAGGATTAAACCGGGACTAATCCAGGACTAAACTGGGATTAAACCAGGATTAAACAAGGACTAAACCAGGACTGAACCAGGACTAAACTGGGTCTAAACCTGGATTAAACTGGGATTAAACCAGGTCTAAAACTGAAGGTTGAAATGAGACGTGGTTTTAACGAGCTCAGGGCAGAAACCCTGAAAACACTCTGTTCCACCTTGTGATGTCATCATGTGGTGATACAGGAAGTGCTCCACTGTGTTTTTAAACTCCACCTTCACTAGAATCATCTGGATCATTTCAGCTTCTGGAAGAGTCACTTATCTTGACTGAACTAAAGGTAAAAGGAGATGTTCACTTAAACTACACTTGATGACATCACCAGGTGGAACAGAGTGTTTTGATCTTTGTGGATGTGACAGACTCATAATAAAGTGTCAAACATGTGAGAAACAAGCACGAGTCAGGTCTGTGTCTGAGGCAGATCGGGGATAACTCCATAAACATTTTGAGACCTGTCAGAGGCAGATTAATGTCTCCACTTTAATGAGCTCATGATGAGAGCAGATGCATTGTGGGTAACTCGGGTCCGTCTGATTTGGAGCTGTCAGGTCAAACGCAGATTTATGTCTCCGGAACGTTCCACGGATTTTCACAACAAACCGCACAATGAGGAAAGAATGTGGCAACGTGTCTGAGCCCGGCACGAGGGCACGTGCACGCTCCTGAGCCCACGTGCACGCCCCTGAGCCCACGTGCATGCGCTCCTGCACGCTCCTGAGCCCACGTGTACGCTCCTAAAACCCACGTGCACGCTCCTGACCCACGTGCACGCTCCTGAACCCACGTGCACGCTCCTGAGCCCACGTGCACGCTCCTGAGCCCACGTGCACGCCCCTGAACCCACGTGCACGCTCCTGAGCCCACGTGCACGCCCCTGAACCCACGTGCAGGCCCCTGAACCCACGTGCACGCCCCTGAACCCACGTGCACGCTCACAGAGGATGTGTGATCTGTTGGACCTCACTCTGTTGTGATTCACCTTAAACTTGATGATGAGGTGAGTGAAGTGAAACTCCGCCTCCAGGTTCAGTCTGATGCTCACGTTTTCTTCACCTGAGAAAAAGATGTCAGAACGATTCAGTCAATAAAAGATTCAAATCACGTGAAAAAATAAAAACAGGAAAAAGACTCGTTTGGACTTAAAGGGAAAGTGTCTGTGTCACATGACCTGGGCGTGTCTGTGTGTGTCACATGACCTGGGCGTGTCTGTGTGTGTCACATGACCTGGGCGTGTCTGTGTGTGTCACATGACCTGGGCGTGTCTGTCTGCGTCACATGACCTGGGCGTGTCTGTCTGTGTCACATGACCTGGGCGTGTCTGTCTGTCACATGACCTGGGCGTGTCTGTGTGTGTCACATGACCTGGGCGTGTCTGTGTGTGTCACATGACCCAGGTGTGCGTCACATGACCTGGACGCACCGTTCACAGACTGCCACCAGGTGTGCTCTCCGTGGCGGTCCATCAGGTAGACGACGTTCTCGATGCGGTGACTCTGTTTGTTGTGGTCGGCGTCGTACGGAGAGCGAGAGTCACACTCGAAACACTTATCTGACTCCTGAGGAAGAGGATCAGAGGTCAGAGGTCAGAGGTGAGGGGTCAGAGGTGAGGGGTCAGAGGTCAGGGGTCAGAGGTCAGGGGTCAGGTTTAAACTGTACAGCTGATTTCTATCTTTTGCTCATTATTGTTCAAAGCAGACACACACTAACATCGTCCTCTCCTGTTTCACTCGTTGAAAGTCGCAGGTTCAAATCCCTCGACCAGCGTCAGTGAAACTCACAATAAAAAAGTGTAAATTATTCCTGTGTGAAGTGAAACGGGATCAGAAGATGGATTATTATTTTTATAAGGAAAAGAAAGTGGAGAATAATCAGAGGCACATGAAAAACTCATGTGGGTTAGAATCCACAAAGTGTCTTTGAGCAAGACACTGGAGAAGGAGAAGACAGAGAGAGAGGAGGAGCGAGGAGGGGAGGAGGAGGAGAGGAGGAGCAAGGAGAGGAGGAGGAGGAGAGGAGGAGAGGAGGAGGAGGAGGGGGAGGAGGAGAGAGCAGGTGTGCAGCCTTGAGGAGTCCTGGGACACAGTCAAGGCCAAAGATAAGAACAAGAAAAAACACGAATGACGTCACGAGCAAAAAGACGAGTGAGAGCAGCTGAACCTGTGTCAGAGTGAGTCAGATGCCCTCCCCGTGGGTCAGAGTGTGTCAGATGCCCTCCCCGTGGGTCAGATTGTGTCAGATGCCCTCCCCGTGTGTCAGATTGTGTCAGATGCCCTCCCCGTGGGTCAGATTGTGTCAGATGCCCTCCCCGTGTGTCAGAGTGAGTCAGATGCCCTCCCCGTTGGTTCACAAACATGTTCTGAAATACACGGGATTCTTGGATTAGTGTAAAGTTCAGATCAGAAATGAGGTCACCAGAAACAAAGGATGAAAGAGAAGAGAGAAAGAGAGAAAGAGAGGGACAAATAAAGGAGAGAGAAACAAAGAGGGGTGGAAAAGAGAGGGAAAGACAGAGAAGAGGAGGAGGAGGAAGTGTGGGAGAGAGAAGAGGAGGAGACGGGGTGAGAAACGGAGAAGGAACAGAGAGAAGAGGAGGACGAGAGGAGGCGCAGTTGGCTGAAAGCTGAATTCTGGGTCAGAGCTCTTAATGAAGCCGTTGCCGCGGTGATTAGCAACACATTGTTAAAAACTCCAAATGAAAGAGCTGCCTGAGGGGGCGGGGCCTGAGGGGGCGGGGCCTGAATCTGTGTGGAGCGAGTTCAAACTATGTCCCGGGACGTGACCCCGTGTGTCACGTCCTCCTGCTGAACGATGTTCTCAAGCACTAATGCTACAACCTGGAACATTTGTCTGTCGTGTTCAGGCTCATCTGTGTCGTTAATGGACCTAAAGGACCAATCACAGAGCAGCACTGACACGAGACGACCAATCACAGAGCAGCACTGACACGAGACGACCAATCACAGAGCAGCACTGACACGAGACGACCAATCACAGAGCAGCACTGACACGAGACGACCAATCAAGGAGAGCAGCACTGACACGAGACGACCAAATCACAGAGCAGCACTGACACGACTCGACCAATCACAGTGCAGCACTGACACGAGACGACCAATCACAGAGTAGCACTGACACGACTCGACCAATCACAGAGCAGCACTGACACGACTCGACCAATCACAGAGCAGCACTGACACGAGACGACCAATCACAGAGCAGCACTGACACGGTGATTACTCACCCATCACAGAGCAGCACTGACACAAGACGACCAATCGGGGCCAGAGCAGCACTGTGTTTTTGGGCGAGAGTCAAAGATGAAGCGCCCAAAGAAACCAAAACAAAGAACGGCGGCGCAGACAGACTTCAGCCTGTTTAAAGTCAGATGCCCTCTCCCGTGTGTCAGATTGAGTCCAGATGCCCTCCCCACGTGTGTCAGATTGTGTCACAGATGCCCTGCCCGTGTGTCAGATTGTGTCAGATGCCCTGCCCGTGTGTCAGATTGAGTCAGATGCCCTCCCCGTGTGTCAGACATTGCGGCGGTCAGATGCCCTGCCCGTGTGTCAGATTGAGTCAGATGCCCTCCCCGTGTGTCAGATTGTGTCAGATGCCCTGCCCGTGTGTCAGATTGAGTCAGATGCCCTCCCCGTGTGTCAGATTGTGTCAGATGCCCTCCCCGTGTGTCAGAGGAGTCTGAGCTGAAGAGGAAAATAATCAGATTTGTGAGTGTGGATGTTTTAAACACAGACACGAGTCTGTTTTGTTCGGACTCGTCTTCCTCCGGAGCGTCCTCCTCTTCCTCTCACCTGTCGACACTCGGGGGCGGAGCTCGTCATCTGTCTGCTCCTGTGTGAGTGACAGGTGCAGACAGGGGGGGGGTGTATTTATGGAGGATTGTTGTGTGGAGCATGGGTGATGTAGGGTTTGTGGGTGGAGTCTCGTACAGACTCGTACTGCTGACAGTAAGGAGGGCTTGAGTAGGGCCCTGGGAGATATCTCAGAGCGGAGGGGGGCGGGTGGAGGGGCGAGCGGAGGGCGGCGGGTGAAGGGGGCGGGCGGAGGGGTGAGCGGAGGGGGCGGGGCGGGTGTAGGGTCCCGGGCGGAGGGGCGGGTGTCGGGGCGGGTGAGGGGCAGGCAGACGTCGGGGCAGGTCGGGGCAGGTCCCGTGTGTAAACTCGTGCGCCGTGTGCTGATCCGGGGCAGATCTGCCTCAGGCTCAGGAAACTCTGACTTAAACTGAGCCCAGGATCAGACTAAAGCTCCACTCTGGCACTTTGTGTCCGTCTGTCGCCATGGAGACATCACTGCTGCGCCTGGACAAGCTCCACAAGGCAATAAACCAAGAAACAAAGCAGGTCTGCGGAGAGGCGAGCCCACTCAGTGAATACTAGTGAAATGCTGCACTGTGGAACATTCTGGCAAAGTAAAAACATGGCCAGAAAAGTGACACAGGGAAGCTTTAATATCAGCCATTACATTAATTTAAAAGTCCCATAATGCACTGCTCTGTGACCTCTGACCTCGAATGTCTCCTCGTCTCACACAGACCTGGAGCTGTGTTTTGTTTCATTTTTCACACGTTTAACACAAACCTGCAGATTTAGTCTGAAAACACTCTGTTCCACCTTGTGATGTCATCATGTGGTGATACAGGAAGTGCTCCACTGTGTTTTTAAACTCCACCTTCACTAGAATCATCTGGATCATTTCAGTCCTGGAGTCACTTATCTCGACTGAACTAAAGGTAAAAGGAGATGTTCACTTAAACTACACCTGATGACATCACAAGGTGGAACGTCACATTTTGATCTTTGTAGATGTTACAGACTCATAAAAAAGTGTGACTCAAACATGTGAATGAAACAAACACGACTCAGGTCTGTGTTTGAGTCTCTTTCGTTCATATTTATATTTGTTTGTTTATGAAATCTCCAAATTTATGAGACAAAACTGTGAAATGTTCAGGGGGAGGGGCCTGATGTTGAGCCGCAGACGCCGCAGACGCCGCAGACGCCGCAGACGCCGCCGCAGACGCGCAGACGCCGCAGACGCCGCAGACGATGTTCAGACATAAATCCTCCATATAGAGCTTGAGTCTCTATGGTTCTCATGTCTGTGGATCATTCTGTTATAATTCACATATTTTAAATCACAATATTCATCTAAAACCACTTCAGAAAAGAAACAAATCCAATGGAGCTGAGGTGATGCTGTAGCGCCCCCTGTGGACAGACACGTCACAGCAGCACTTTTTTTTACATTTTACCAAAATGACGACGCGACGCTGCAGAATCCAACGAGTATCAACGATTAAGAAAATAAAACTGGAGAAGGAAGAGCGGACGTCACAGTGGGCGTGTCACGGGGGCGTGTCACGGGGGCGTGTCACGGGGGCGTGTCACGGGGGCGTGTCACAGTGGGCGTGTCACGGGGGCGTGTCACATTGTGTCCTTGGGCAAGCTCTGTGCATGTGTTTGTGTGACTGTTTACAGAGCAGTGATGGGACGATATTAAAATTTAGACTCATGATTATTGTGACCAAAATAATCACGATTAACAATATTAAAACGTTAATTATTAAACTGTTAATGTTCCGACGGCCCGAGCCGATATTCCACCTCTACAGGATGAACATAAACTTCTGCTTCACCCACACAAACAGTCGACACATCAGATCAAATCTACGGCTCTCGTCTTTCTGAAAATACAAAACATTTTCACCTGAATCACCACAGAGCGACAGGAAAGACGTTTATACAGAAAAGTGAACTCTGCTCCGTCACTTTTTTGCTTTTCTTTTGTGGATTTCAGACATAATAAACTTCAGACAGAACCAACTTTGTCCCTCAGAGCTAAACACAGGTGTTATCTTCTGATTGACACCAGTGTCGTCCAATAAGGTGGAGGTCGTGTGTCACTGGAGCCTCAGAGAATCAGTGATACAGATACTGAAAGTTTACGCCCCACTCTCCCCCTCGTAGAATCGACCAATCACATCACACACGTTTAGTGACGTTTTCCTCTTACAGCCAATGAGCAGCAGAACACGACGATGTGTCACATGCCACGGTTTTATCTAAACAGACGGAGCAGGACGAGTAAACGACGCCGAGCGGATCCAGAAATCTGTGTGTAATTCATGTGCATTTTACTCACTGTTGTTTCACTTCTAAACATGAGGAAACAGACAAAACAAAGGAAGAACAAAGATGGACGACACTGTGGATGTTTAAGTGAAACTAGAGGCGTCTCTGGAGCGTTTGGTGTCAGAGTGAAGACGGCTGTGGACTCAGGAGGAGCTGATGTTTGGATGGATGTTGTTCTCGATGGTGAGCTCGGTTTATTCTGATATTCACACGATTGTGGTAAAATCGTGTGAAATGCTGTTTAACTAGAGCCTCACGACACAGTCCACATCAAACCATGAGGACGTTTGTCTCGTTTTTTACTCGGAGCTGCAACTTTTTTTGTCGGCGGCTCTGCCTCCAGAATAAGAACAGACACAAGTGTCACTGCTGTGACAGTCGCCCCCTTGTGGACAAACACCAGAACTAACATCTAAACACTGTATTGAAACAGCAAACCTGAGTCAGTCTGGTGCTGTACAGACGATTATAATCGTGAGGATCACGATTATTAAAAATGCCACAAATGGTTAACTGTGACATTTTTTTATTTGTGATTAATGATGTTATCGTATATCCTCCCATCCCTATTACAGAGGTGTCTATAACTCCTCTGACTCCTCTGACTCCTCTGACTCCTCTGACTCCTCTGACTCCTCTGACTCCTCTGACTCCTCTCACTCCTCTCACTCCTGACTCCTCTCACTCCTGACTCCTCTCACTCCTGACTCCTCTGACTCCTGACTCCCTCTGACTCCTCTGACTCCTGACTCCTCTGACTCCTGACTCCTCTCACTCCTGACTCCTCTCACTCCTGACTCCTCTCACTCCTGACTCCTCTCACTCCTGACTCCTCTCACTCCGGACTCCTCTCACTCCTCTCGTGTGTGTTCAGCAGGGTGCAGTGGCGTGTTCTGACCTGCAGGTGGCTCACGATGCAGTACTGCTCAGGTGAGAGCAGGCCGCAGGTGGAGGAGGAGCTTAGGTTCACTGCTCGACCAATCAGGAGGTTCCCTGTTGCCGGGTAACAGCTGCCGTCAGTGCAGCCGTGAGGAGCCGACGGCCAATCCTGAGAGGCCACGCCCACACCTGAAACAGAGAGACCGTCAGAACGTCCCCCTGAGAGGCCACGCCCACACCTGAAACAGAGAGACCGTCAGACGTCCCCCTGAGAGGCCACGCCCACACCTGAAACAGAGAGACCGTCAGACGTCCCCCCTGAGAGGCCACGCCCACACCTGAAACAGAGAGACCGTCAAACGTCCCCCTGAGGCCACCACCACACCTGAAACAGAGACCGTGAGACGCCCTCCTGAGAGGCCACGCCCACACCTTGAAACAGAGACCGTGAGAGACGCCCT
Organism: Periophthalmus modestus; assembly: GCA_019594935.1. Lineage (NCBI taxonomy): Eukaryota > Metazoa > Chordata > Actinopteri > Gobiiformes > Gobiidae > Periophthalmus > Periophthalmus modestus. The sequence continues at coordinate 176,102 of JAIEZT010000025.1, forward strand.
CCTGAGAGGCCACACGCCCACACCTGAAACAGAGACCGTGAGACGCCCTCCTGAGAGGCCACGCCCACACCTGAAACAGAGACCGTGAGACGCCCTCCTGAGAGGCCACGCCCACACCTGAAACAGAGACCGTGAGACGCCCTCCCTGTGTGCTAAGTCCCTCCCCCTTCAGAGCACTGTCACATGAAACAAGTTGCTGTGAACAGTTTGTATCATGTTTTTGTTTATTTATGGAGGATTGTCGTGGAGCACGTGTGATGTAGACTAGTGGGCGGAGACTCGTACATGGGTGATGTAGACTAGTGGGCGGAGCCTTGTACATGGGTGATGTAGACTAGTGGGCGGAGACTCGTACATGGGTGATGTAGACTAGTGGGCGGAGACTCGTACATGGGTGATGTAGACTAGTGGGCGGAGCCTTGTACATGGGTGATGTAGACTAGTGGGCGGAGCCTCGTACATGGGTGATGTAGACTTGTGGGCGGAGCCTCGTACAGACTCATACAACTAACTGTAAGGAGGGCTTGAATAGGTCCTGGGGAGAGATCTCTAGATGACTCAGACATGGATCTACCGTCTAAACCCTCCATGTTTCTGATGAGGGACACTGTCTCTTTAAACGTGTCGTTGCGTCTGCCGCGGCGAGCGCTGATGACATCACCGTCGTGTTTTAAACGTGTTCAGACGGAGAACACGTATGAACAGACCCGAGGAATGTGAAACAAACAGAGGAAACAGACCAAGAGCCACTGTGAGGGTTAGAGGCGACATTTTGAGGACCAGTCAAAACAAGCCCCGCCTCCTCCTCTCCTGTCTCCTCCTCCTGTCGTCGCTCTTTACTCTGTCTCTCCTCCTCTCCCTCTCTCCTCCTCCTCTCCCTCTCTCCTCCTATCGTCGCTCCTCCCTCTGTCTCTCCTCCCTGTGTCTCTCCTCCTCCTCCTCCTCTGTCTCTCCTCCTCCTCCTCTCCTGTCTCCTCTCCTGTCGTCGCTCCTCCCTCTGTCTCTCCTCCTCCTCCTCCTCTGTCTCTCCTCCTCCTCCTCCTCTCCTGTCTCCTCCTCCTGTCGTCGCTCCTCCGTCTGTCTCTCCTCCTCTCCTCTCCCTCTCTCCTCCTGTCGTCGCTCCTCCGTCTATCTCTCCTCCTCCTCCTCTCCTCTCCTCTCCTCCTCTCCTCTCCCTCTCTCCTCTCCCTCTCTCCTCCTGTCGTCGCTCCTCCCTCTGGTCTTTATGAATGTTCCAGAGTAAATATAACTGTGGACATGATGTCATCACCTCCTCGTCTCCATGGAGATCCTTTTGTTCAGTCTGGAATGTTCCTCTGATTGGCATTAAACTCATCTCCATGGAGACGAGCACCTCTGTGTCACTGACCCCCGTGTGTCAGATTGAGTCAGATGCCCTCCCTCACCTCCCTCACCTCTCACCTCCTCACCTCTCACCTCCTCACCTCCCTCACCTCTCACCTCCCTCACCCTCACCTCCCTCACCTCCCTCACCTCCTCACCTCCTCACCTCTCACCTCCTCACCTCCTCACCTCCCCTCTCACCCCTCACCTCCCTCACCTCCTCACCTCCTCACCTCCCTCACCTCCCTCACCTCCTCACCTCTCACCTCTCACCTCCTCACCTCTCACCTCTCTCACCTCCTCACCTCTCACCTCTCACCTCTCACCTCCTCCCCTCTCTCCCTCTCACCTCCTCACTCCTCACCTCCTCACCTCCTCACCTCCTCACCTCCTCACCTCCTCACCTCCTCACCTCCTCACCTCCTCACCTCTCACCTCCTCACCTCTCACCTCCTCACCTCCTCACCTCTCACCCTCACCCTCCTCACCTCCCTCACCTCTCACCTCCTCACCTCCCTCACCTCTCACCTCTCACCTCCTCACCTCTCACCTCCTCACCTCCTCACCTCTCACCTCTCACCTCCTCACCTCACCTCCTCACCTCCCTCACCTCTCACCTCCTCACCTCTCACCTCCTCACCTCCCTCACCTCCTCACTCTCTCACCTCCTCACCTCCCTCACCTCCTCACCTCCCTCACCCCTCCTCACCTCTCACCTCCTCTCCTCACCTCTCTCACCTCCTCACCTCCTCACCTCACCCTCACCTCTCACCTCTCTCCTCCTCTCTCTCACCTCTCACCTCTCACCCTCCTCACCCTCCACCTCCTCACCTCCTCACCTCTCACCTCCTCACCTCCTCACCTCTCACCTCTCACCTCCTCACCTCTCACCTCCTCACCTCTCACCTCTCACCTCCCACCTCCTCACCTCCTACCTCCTCACCTCTCACCTCCCTCCTCTCCTCACCTCCCTCACCTCCTCACCTCTCACCTCTCACCTCTCTCACCTCCTCACCTCCTCACCTCCTCACCTCCCTCACCCTCTCACCTCCTCACCTCCCTCACCTCTCACCTCCTCACCTCTCTCCTCCTCACCTCCCTCACCTCACCTCTCACCTCCTCCCTCTCACCTCCTCACCTCACCTCCCTCACCTCCTCACCTCCTCACCTCCCTCACCTCCTCACCTCCTCACCTCCTCACCTCTCACCCCTCACCTCCTCACCTCCCTCACCTCCCTCACCTCCCTCACCTCCTCAGGTCCCTCACCACCTCCTCACCCCTCACCTCCCTCACCTCCTCAGGTCCCTCACCTCCCTCACCTCCTCACCTCCCTCACCTCCTCACCTCCCTCACCTCCCTCACTCCTCACCTCCCTCACCTCCTCACCTCCTCACCTCCTCACCCTCACCTCCTCACCTCCCTCACCTCCTCACCTCCCTCACCTCCTCACCTCACCTCCCTCACCTCCTCACCCCTCACCCTCCCTCACCTCCTCAGGTCCCTCACCTCCTCACCTCCCTCACCTCCTCACCCTCACCTCCTCACCTCCTCACCCCCCTCACCTCTCACCTCCTCACCTCCCTCACCTCCCTCACCTCCCTCACCTCTCACCTCCCTCACCTCCTCACCTCCTCACCTCCTCACCTCCTCACCTCCTCACCTCCCTCACCTCCCTCTCCCTCCTCCCTCACCTCCCTCACCTCCTCACCTCCTCACCTCCTCACCTCCTCCCTCACCTCCTCACCTCCTCACCTCTCACCTCCTCACCTCCTCACCTCCTCACCCTCACCCCTCACCCCTCCACCCCTCACCTCCCTCACCTCCTCACCTCTCACCTCCTCACCTCCTCAGGTCCCCTCACCCTCCCAACCCCTCACCTCCCTCACCCCCTCACCTCCCTCACCTCCCTCACGCCTCACCTCTCACCTCCTCACCCCCTCACCTCCTCAGGTCCCTCACCCTCTCACCTCCTCACCTCTCACCTCCTCACCTCCCTCACCTCCTCAGGTCCCTCACCTCTCACCTCCTCACCTCTCACCTCCTCACCTCCTCAGGTCCCTCACCTCCCTCCCTCCTCACCTCCCTCACCTCCTCAGGTCCCCCTCCACCCCTCACCTCCTCACCTCCTCACCTCTCACCTCCTCACCTCCTCAGGTCCCTCACCTCCCTCACCTCCCTCACCTCCTCACCTCCTCACCTCTCACCTCCTCACCTCCCTCACCTCCTCAGGTCCCTCACCTCCTCACCTCTCACCTCCTCACCTCCCTCACCTCCTCGCTCCTCTGTGTTTTCTGAGTTTCTTTTTGTTATAAAACACTGTGAATATTAAAATGTTTCTGTTTGTTTTGTGGCCAGAGCAGCTCAAAAAGTCTGATAAGAGAAAGAGAGAAAGAGAAAGAGAGAAAGAGAGGGAGGGAAAGAGAGAAAGAGAGAGAGGGAGAGAAAGAGAGAAAGAGAGAAAGAAAGAGAGGAGAGATAACATAAGAATTCACATAAAGACATTTACACAAGAGCCTCAGAGAATGAACAGGTCACACTTCCTCCTCCTCCTCCCCCCTTCTTCTTTCCCTCTTTCCTTCTGTATTTCTCCCTCCTCCCTCTCTCCTCTCTTTCTTTCTCTCCCGTTGTCCTTCTGTCTGTACCTGAGCTGCTCAAACATGTTTTTATGAATGAGTTTAAACATTAACCCCACGTGACCCAGTGACCGAGACGATGACTCACGGAACTCAAGTCTGAAGGAGCCAAGGACCAGGGACCAGGGACCGGGGACCGGGGACCAGGGACCAGGGGCCAGGGACCGGGGACCGGGGACCAGGGGCCAGGGACCGGGGACCGGGGACCAGGGGCCAGGGACCAGAGACCGGGGACCGGAGACCAGAGACCAGAGACCAGGGACCAGAGACCAGAGACCGGGGACCAGGGACCGGGGGCCAGGGACCAGAGACCGGGGACCGGAGACCAGGGACCGGGGACCAGGGACCAGAGACTGGGGACCAGGGACCGGGGACCAGGGACCGGGGGCCAGGGGCCGGGGACCAGGGACCAGAGACCGGGGACCGGGGACTGGGGACCAGGGACCAGGGACCAGGGGCCAGGGGCCAGGGACCAGAGACCAGGGACCAGGGACCGGGGACCGGGGACCGGGGACCAGGGGCCGGGGACCGGAGACCGGGGACCGGGGACCGGGGACCGGGGACCAGGGCAGGGACCAGGGACCAGAGACCGGGGACCGGGGACCGGGGACCAGAGACCGGGGGCCGGGGGCCGGGGGCCGGGGACCAGAGACCGGGGACCAGGGACCGGGGGCCAGGGACCAGAGACCAGAGACCGGGGACCAGGGACCGGGGGCCAGGGACCAGAGACCGGGGACCAGGGACCGGGGACCAGGGACCGGGGACCAGAGACCGGGGACCAGAGACCGGGGACCAGGGACCGGGGGCCAGGGACCAGAGACCGGGGACCGGAGACCGGGGACCAGGGACCGGGGACCCAGAGACCCGGGGACCAGAGACCGGGGACCAGGGGCCAGGGCCAGGGACCAGAGACCAGAGACCCGGGACCAGGGACCGGGGGCCAGGGGACCAGAGACCGGGGACCAGAGACCGGGGACCAGGGACCGGGGGGCCAGGGACCAGAGACCGGGGACCGGAGACCAGGGACCGGGGACCAGGGACCAGAGACCGGGGACCAGGGACCGGGGACCAGGGACCAGGGACCGGAGACCGGGGACCAGGGACCAGAGACCGGGGACCAGGGACCGGGGACCAGGGGCCAGGGACCAGGAACCAAGGACCAGGACCGGGTACCGGGGACCAGGGGCCAGGGGCCAGAGACCAGGAACCAAGGACCAGGGACCAGGGACCGGGGGCCAGGGGACCGGGGACCGGGGGACCGGGGACCAGGGACCAGGGACCAGGGACCAGGAACCAGGGACCAGGGACCAGGGACCAGGGACCAAGGACCGGGGACCAGAGACCAGGGACCAGGGACCAGGGACCGGGGGACCAGAGACCAAGGACCCGGGGACCGGGGACCAGGGACCAGGGACCAGGGACCAGGGACCAGGGACCAAGGGACCAGGGACCAGAGACCGGGGACCAGGGACCAGAGACCGGGGACCAGGGACCAGAGACCGGGGGACCGGGGACCAGGGGCCAGGGACCAGGAACCAAGGACCAGGGACCCGGGTACCGGGGACCAGGGGCCAGGGGCCAGGGGCCAGAGACCAGGAACCAAGGACCGGGGACCAGGGACCGGGGACCGGGGGCCAGGGACCGGGGACCGGGGACCAGGGACCAGGGACCAAGGACCAGGAACCGGAGAACCGGGGACCGGGGGCCAGGGACCAGGGACCAGAGACCGGGGACCGGGGGCCGGGGGCCGGGGACCGGGGGCCGGGGACCGGGGACCGGAGAGACCGGGGACCGGGGACCGGGGACCGGGGACCGGGGACGGGGACAGGGGGCCAGGGGCCAGGGGCCAGGAGACCAGGAACCAAGGACCGGGGACCGGGGACCGGGGACCGGGGACCAGGGACCAGGGACCAGGAACCAGGGACCAGGGACCAGGGACCGGAGACCGGGGACCGGGGGCCAGGGACCAGGGACCAGAGACCGGGGACCGGGGGCCGGGGGCCGGGGACCGGGGGCCGGGGACCGGGGACCGGGGACCGGGGACCAGGGGCCGGGGACCGGGGACCGGGGACCAGGGACCAGGGGCCGGGGACCGGGGACCGGGGACCAGGGACTAGGGGAGGGCATCTGACACAATCTGAGACAATCTAACAGACGGGATCTGCAGAGGTTTATTTGTTTTGTGAACCTGAGACAGACAGAGGTGCTGCCTGTGCCTCCTCTCTCTCTCTATCCCTCTATCCCGTCTCTCTCTCTCTCTCTCTCTCTCTCTATCCCTCTATCCGTCTCTCTCCTCTCTCTCTATCCGTTCTCTCTCTCTCTCTCTCTCTCTCTCTATCCCTCTATCCCGTCTCTCTTCTCTCTCTCTCTATCTACCTCTATCCCTCCCGTCTCTCTCTCTCTCCTCATCTCTACTCCTCCTCTATCCGTCTCTCTCTCTCTCTCTATGCCTCTATCCCGTCTCTATCCCGTCTCTCTCTCTCTATCCTCTCTATCCTCTTCTCGTCTCTCTCTCTCTCTCTATCCCTATCCCGTCACCGTCTCTCTCTCATCTCTCTATCCCTCTATCTCTCGTCTCTCTCTCTCTCTCTCTTCTCCTCTCTCTCTCTCTCTCTCTCTCTCTCTATCCCGTCTCTCTCTCTCTCTCTCTCTCTCTCTCTCTATCCCTCTATCCCGTCTCTCTCTCTCTCTCTCTATCCCTCTATCCCGTCTCTCCTCTCTCTCTCTCTCTCTATCCCTCTATCCCCTCTCTCTCTCTCTCTCTCTCTATCCCTCTATCCCGTCTCTCTCTCTCTCTATCCCTCTATCCCGTCTCTCTCTCTCTCTCTCTCTCTCCCTCTATCCTCGTCTCTATCTCTCTCTCTCTCTATCCTCTCTATCCCGTCTCTCTCCTCTCTCTCTCTATCCTCTCTATCCTATCCCTCTCTCCTCTCTCTCTCTCTCTCTCCCTCTATCCCGTCTCTCTCTCTCTCTCTCTCTCTCTCTCTCTCTCTCTCTCTCCTATCCCTCTCTCTCTATCCCTCTATCCCTCTCTCTCTCTCGTCTCTCTCTCTCTCTCTATCCCTATCTCGTCTCTCTCTCTCTCTCTATCCCTCTATCCCCTCTCTCTCTCTCCCTCTCTCTCTCTCTCTCTCTCTATCCCGTCTCTCTCTGTCTCTCTTTTCTTCGGTGTCTCTCTGCTCCACATTCCTCACACGTCCTGGACTCTGCCCCGGGACAAAGACACGTCCCAGTTTCACTTTTACACCGTCAGCTCCAGGTTCAAACTGAGTCGTGTCTGTTTCTCACGTTTGAGTCACACTGACTTATTACTCCTCACAGCTCCTTCAGTTCAGTCGAGATAAGTGGAAAGTCCAGGACTCAAATGATCCAAATGATTCTAGTGAAGGTGGAGTTTAAAAACACAGTGGAGCACTTCCTGTATCACCACATGATGACATCACAAGGTGGAACAGAGTGTTTTCAGTTTGAGAGAAGAACTCAGCCTAAATCTGCAGGTTTGTGTTAAACATGTGAATGAAACAAAAACTCCACCTCCGTGTGTGACGAGGAGACAGTAGAGCAGGGGTCAAAGGTCAGAGGTCAGAGGTCAGGGGTCAGAGGTCAGAGGTCAGGGGTCAGAGTCACGTTGCCCTTTAACATCACAGTGAAAAAGTATTTTTAAAAACACTAATATTAAACATGTATCTTTAAACAGAAGCTCAGGAGGAAACAATCAAACGTCTCGACCGTTAAAACACTCAAAGATTTAAATGTGATTCAACTGTGACTCACCCAAAAAGAGGAGGCTGAGGGGGAGCATGAGGAGGTGCATGAGGAGGCGCCTGAGGAGGAGCATGGTCCAGACGAGACGACGAAGAGCTGAAAACAACAAAAACACAGAGAGAATTTCAACTAAACAGCAAAGAGTCACACACAGAGACTAAAGAGGAGGTGATAAAGAGGAGGTGTTAAAGAGGAGGTGTTTAAAGAGGAGGTGTTTAAAGAGGAGGTGTTTAAGAGGAGGTGTTTAAAGAGGAGGTGTTTAAAGAGGAGGTGTTTAAGAGGAGGTGTTTAAAGAGGAGGTGTTTAAAGAGGAGGTGTTTCACTCCTCTGGGACATTAAAGAAGAGATGTTCGGCAAAATTTTAACTTTAACTTTAACTACTTTTACTTTTTAAATCTTTGTCCTGTGTTTAACTCTGCTCCTCAAAAACATGAAGAGGTTTTAGATCCATGTTTGAGTCATCTAGAGATCTCTCCTGAGGCCTATTCAAACCCTCCTTACAGTCAGCAGTACGAGCCAGTACGAGGCTCCGCCCACAAGCCTACATCACCCATGTACAAGGCTCCGCCCACAAGCCTACATCACCCATGTACGAGGCTCCGCCCACAAGCCTACATCACCCATGTACAAGGCTCCGCCCACAAGCCTACATCACCCATGTACAAGGCTCCGCCCACAAGCCTACATCACCCATGTACGAGGCTCCGCCCACAAGCCTACATCACCCATGTACAAGGCTCCGCCCACAAGCCTACATCACCCATGTACAAGGCTCCGCCCACAAGCCTACATCACCCATGTACGAGGCTCCGCCCACAAGCCTACATCACCCATGTACAAGGCTCCGCCCACAAGCCTACATCACCCATGTACAAGGCTCCGCCCACAAGCCTACATCACCCATGTACAAGGCTCCGCCCACAAGCCTACATCACCCATGTACAAGGCTCCGCCCACAAGCCCACATCACCCATGCTCCACACGACAATCCTCCATAAATAAACAAACATGACACAAACTGTTCACTGATGTGACAAACCTGGTGCACACACACACACACACATACACACACACACACACACACACACACACCACACACACACACACACACAACACACACACACACACACACACACACACACAACATACACACACACACACACACACACACACACACACACACACACACACACACACACACACACATACATACACACACACACACACACATACATACACACACACACACACACACACACACACACACACACACACACACACACACACACACACACACACATACACGGTGCTTTCGGTGGTTCCCCTTTGACCTTTGACCCACTAGTGTCACTTCCTGCTGCTCAGACCTGAGTGTGCACGTGAGGTCTGTGCACGTGAGGGCCGTGCACGTGAGGGCCGTGCACGTGAGGGCCGTGCACGTGAGGTCTGTGCACGTGAGGTCACGTGAGGTCCGTGCACGTGATGGTCTGTGCAAGTGAGGTCCGTGCACGTGAGGGCCGTGCACGTGAGGTCACGTGAGGTCCGTGCACGTGATGGTCTGTGCAAGTGAAGTCCGTGCACGTGAGGTCCGTGCACGTGAGGGCCGTGCACGTGAGGGCCGTGCACGTGAGGTCCGTGCACGTGAGGTCACGTGAGGTCCATGCACGTGATGGTCTGTGCTCGTGAGATCCGTGTACGTGAGGTCTGTGCACGTGAGGTCCATGCACGTGAGGTCTGTGCACGTGAGGTCTGTGCATGCAGAACAGTGCAGTCTGTGCGTTGCTGTGTGTATGTGTGTGTGTGTGCACCTTGGAGCATGCACATTGGAGTGTGCACGTTGGAACATGCACGTTGTAGCGTGCACATTGGAGCGTGCACGTTGGAGCGTGTTCACACTGAATGACTTAAACAGAGGGACCTCACGAGCCAATCAGAACGCACCGTCTGCTGCACTGTAAAAACACTTCACCTCAGTCACATCTGCCCCGACCTCAGAGGTCAAAGGTCAAAGGTCAGAACACAGAACAACATCAGAGACTTTAGGAAGAAACAGACAAACATTTCACTCATTAAAGCTGCTCTTTTATTTGAGTCTGATCAGAAATAATGAGTCTGACCCAGACACAGGCAAACTACGGCCCGCGGGCCACACACGGCCCTTTGGGCTCATTAATCCGGACGAACGTGACTAAATTATTTTAAAATAGTTAAGAGTAAAACTTATTCAAAGTTTTATTTCACTGAAAAGTAATAAAATAATGATTAATTTAATGAATGATTTTGGAAAATAGTTTGTACAATGAGTCATGAATCATGTGACACAGGTCAAATCTGTGATGTCATAGAAACATAATGTGTCCACACACAGAGAGAAACAAACTCCAGAGAGAGAGAACAAACAGACCACACAGACACAGAGAGAACAAACTCCACACAGACACAGAGAGACACAAACTCCACAGACACAGAGAGAACAAACTCCAGGACACACACTCCACACAGACACAGAGAGAACAACTCCAGACACAGACACAGAGAGAACAAACTCCACACAGACACAGAGAGAACAAACTCCACACAGACACAGAGAGAGAAACAACTCCACACAGACACAGAGAGAACAAACTCCACACAGACACAGAGAGAACAAACTCCACACCAGACACAGAGAGAACAAACTCCACAGACACACAGAGAGAACAAACTCCACACAGACACAGAGAGAACAAACTCCACAGACACAGAGAGAACAAAAACTCCACAGACACAGAGAGAACAAACAAGAGAGAAAAAACTCCACACAACACAGAGAAACAAACTCCACACAGACACAGAGAGAACAAACTCCACACAGACACAGAGAGAACAAAGAGACACAGAGAGAACAAACTCCACACAGACACAGAGAGAACAAACTCCACACAGACACAGAGAGAACAAACTCCACACAGACACAGAAGAGAGAGAACTCCACACAGACACAGAGAGAACAAACTCCACACAGACACAGAGAGAACAAAACTCCACACAGACACAGAGAGAACAAACTCCACAGACAGAGAGAACAAACTCCCACAGACACAGAGAGAACAAACTCCACACAGACACAGAGAGAACAAACTCCACACAGACACAGAGAGAACAAACCGACCAGAACAAACTCAGAGACAGAGAGAGAACAAACTCTCTCTGCTCTTTGGTCACAGACACAGAGAGAAAAAAATCAGTGCAGCGGTGCCGGCGTCGCCACGGCAACAGAAGAATGTTATTCTTATTCTAACTTCAACCGACGCTGTGAGTCTCCAGGGTGAAAGAATGTACACAGAGAGAGAGAGGAGGAGACAGAGAGGAAGAGAGAGAGGAGACAAGGAGAGAGAGAGAGGAGGAAGAGGAGAGGACAGAGAGGAGAAGAGAGAGGAGAGAGGAGAGAGAGAGGAGGAGACTCCAGCAGATAGAGAGAGAAGGAGAGAGGAGGAGAGAGAGAGAGGACACCAGAGAGAGAGGAGAGAGAGGAGAAGGAGGAGGAGAGACAGAGGAGAACAGGAGAGAGACACAGAGAGAACAAAGGGACAGAGAGGAGAACAGAGGAGGAGAGAGAGAGAGGAACTCCACAGGAGAGAGAGGACATAACTGGAGATAAGAGGAGGAGAGGAGAAAGGAGGAGAACAGGGACAGAGAGAGAGGACAAACTCCACACAGACGAAGAGAGAGGATGGAGGAGGAGAGAACAGACTGAGAGAGAGGAAAATCCACAGAGAGAGGAGGAGAGAACAGGAGGAGGACAGAGAGAACAGAGGAGGAGGAGGAGAGAAAAAGGAATACACAGGACAGAGAGAACAAAGAGGAGAGGACAGAGAGAGAACAAGGACAGACACAGAGGAGACAAAGGGGAGGAGAGAGGAACTCCACAGAGACAGAGAGGAGGAGAGGAGAGACACAGAGAGAGGAGAGAGGAGAGAGAGAGAGGAAACTCCAGGAGAGACAGATGAACAGACTCGAGAGACAGAGAGAGAACAAAGGACACAGACACAGAGAGAACAAAGGCCAGAGAGACAGAGAGAGTAACAAAGAGGACAGAGAGGACTCCACAGGAGAGAGAAGGGACTCCCAGACAGAGAGAGGAGATGAGAGGAGCCCCCCAGCGGGAGCGGCGAGAGGGTTCTTTTAGAGATTCAAGAGAGCTGTGAGTCTCCAGAGGTGAAAGAATGAGAGAGAGGAGGAGGAGGAGGAGGAGAGGAGAGATTGGAGGAGAGAGGAGGAGGAGAGAGAGGAGGAGGAGAAGAGGGGAGAGAGGAGAGAGGAGGAAAGTTTGGAGAGAGAGGAGAGAGGAGAGAGGGAGGAGGAGTAGAGGAAGAGGCGGAGAGAGAGAGGAGAGAGGAGAGAGAGGAGAGAGAGGAGGAGAGAGAGAGGGAGAGGAGAGAGGAAAGGAAGGAGGAGGAGAGGAGGAGGAGAGAGGAGGAGGAGAGAGGAGAGAGGAGGAGAGGAGAGAGGAGTGGAGAGAGGAGAGAGGAGAGGGGAGAGAGGAGGAGGAGAGAGAGGAGGAGAGAGGAGAGAGAGGCGGAGAGGAGGAGAGAGAGGGAGGAGGAGAGAGGAGGAGAGAGAGGGGGAGGAGAGAGGAAAGAGGAGAGAGAGGGGAGAGGGGAGGAGGAGGAGGGGAGGGAGGAGGAGAGAGAGGAGGAGAGAGGAAGAGAGGAGAGAGAGGAGAGGAGGAGGAAGTGGGAGAGGAGGAGAGAGGAGAGGAGGGGAGAGGGGGGAGAGGAGGAGGGAGAGAGGAGAGGGGGAGGAGGAGAGAGGAAAGAGGAGAGAGGAGGGAGAGAGGAGAGAGGAGGGAGAGAGAGAAGAGAGGAGGAGAGAGGAGAGAGAGGAGAGAAGAGGAGGAGAGAGAGAGGAGAGGCGAGAGGAGGAGGGAGAGGGAGGAGGAGGAGAGAGGAGAGAGGATGAGGAGGAGGAGAGGAGGAGGAGAGAGGAGGAGGAGGAGAGAGGAGAAGGAGGGGAGAGAGGGAGGAGGATGAGGGGAGAGATAGAGAGGAGAGAGGAGATGAGGAAGGAGAGAGGGAGGAGGAGAGAGAGGAGAGGAGAAGAGAGGAGGATAGGAGGAGGGAGGAGGGAGGGGATGATGAGAAAGGACGGATAAAAGGAACAAGCGGGGGGAGGAGAGAGGAAGGGGAAGAGAGAGAGAGAGAAGAGGAGAGGAAGAGGAGGAGAAGAGGAGGAGGAGGGTGAGGAGAGAGAGAAGAGAGGAGAGAGGAGATGAGAGAAGAGGAGGGGGGGGAGAAAAGAGGGAGAGAGGGGGGGAGGGGAGGAACAGAGGGGAGCACAGACTCCTCCTCTCTGGGCCTGTGGTGAAATGTTCCACAGTGGGCTTTAACAGGGGGGGGGGGCACAGAGGAGGGCCACAGAGTTCTGGTCTCGTCTCTTTCGCCTCAGTGAGGAGAGATCTCCTGTGTTTTCAGAGTTCTTTCTCGAGAGCCGAACACAATCGTCCAAGATCAGAGTATTTCAGTGACTCGTGTGAATAGAAGCAGCTCATTGGTTCATCGTTCACAAATAAAACCTCTCTCCTCTGATTCTGCACAAATCCTCCAGGTTTTTCACTCTGATATTTTTGTTTTTTCTTTTCTCCTCGTGAGCAGACATTTTGTTTTGATACAGATGGATCAGGCTTGTCCCTGATTGGCTCATACACCTGTCAATCACGCCCATCTGAACTCTGGGAGATTCACAGTGACCACGCCCACCTCCTCACACAGGACCAGAGTCTGGAGCACGGGCAGAACAAGCAAACATTTAAATAGAACATAAGACGTGAGGAGGACGAGGAGGAGGAGGACAAAAAGAACGAGGAGAACGAAGAGGACGAGAAGGACGAGGTGGACGAGGAGGACAATGAGAACGAGGAGAACAAGGAAGATGAGGAGAACGAGGAGAACAAGGAGAATGAGGAGAACAAGGAGAACCAGAATAATGAGGAGGATGAGGAGAACAAGGAGGACGAGGCCCTGGTGTGTGTTAGCTCCTGTTAGCTCCTGTTAGCGTGTCCTAGCGTCTGTTAGCTCCTGTTAGCTCCTGTTAGCGTGCCCTGGTGTGTGTTTGCTCCTGTTAGCTCCTGTTAGCTCCTGATCGCGTCCTGGTGTGTGTTAGCTCTTGTTAGCTCCT
>JAIEZT010000025.1:195000-227500 GCA_019594935.1 Periophthalmus modestus
ATCCATGTACGAGGCTCCGCCCACAAGTCTACATCACCCACGTACGAGGCTCCGCCCACAAGCCTACATCACCAATGTACGAGGCTCCGCCCACAAGCCTACATCACCCATGTACGAGGCTCCGCCCACAAGCCTACATCACCCATGTACGAGGCTCCGCCCACAAGCCTACATCACCAATGTACGAGGCTCCGCCCACAAGCCTACATCACCCACGTACAAGGCTCCGCCCACAAGTATACATCACCCACGTACGAGGCTCCACCCACAAGTCTACATCACCCATGTACGAGGCTCCGCCCACAAGCCTACATCACCCATGTATGAGGCTCGCCCACAAGCCTACATCACCCATGTACGAGGGTCCCGCCCACAAGCCTACATCACCCACGTACGAGGCTCCGCCCACAAGTCTACATCACCCACGTACGAGGCTCCGCCCACAAGCCTACATCACCAATGTACGAGGCTCTCCGCCCACAAGCCTACATCACCCACGTACGAGGCTCGCCCACAAGTCTACATCACCCATGTACGAGGCTCCGCCCACAAGCCTACATCACCCACGTACGAGGCTCCGCCCACAAGTCTACATCACCCATGTACGAGGCTCCGCCCACAAGCCTACATCACCCATGTACGAGGCTCCCGCCCACAAGCCTACATCCCCATGTATGAGGCTCCGCCCACAAGCCTACATCACCCATGTATGAGGCTCCGCCCACAAGCCTACATCACCCATGTATGAGGCTCCGCCCACAAGCCTACATCACCCATGTACGAGGCTCCGCCCACAAGCCTACATCACCCATGTACGAGGGCAAGCCTACATCACCCACACAGGCCGCCCACAATCATCCCATGTACGAGGCTCCGCGCCACAAGCCTACATCACCCATGTACGAGGCTCCGCCCACAAGCCTACATCACCCATGTACGAGGGCTCCGCCCACAAGCCTACATCACCCATGTACGAGGCTCCGCCCACAAGCCTACATCACCCATGTACGAGGCTCCGCCCACAAGCCTACATCACCCATGTACGAGGCTCCGCCCACAAGTCTACATCACCCATGTACGAGGCTCCGCCCACAAGCCTACATCACCCTTGTACGAGGCTCCGCCCACAAGTCTACATCACCCATGTACGAGGCTCCGCCCACAAGTCTACATCACCCACGTACGAGGCTCCGCCCACAAGCCTACATCACCCATGTACGAGGCTCCGCCCACAGCCTACATCACCCATGTACGAGGCTCCGCCCACAAGCCTACATCACCCATGTACGAGGCTCCGCCCACAAGCCTACATCACCCACGTACAAGGCTCCGGCTACATCACCACGTACAAGCTCCGCCCACAAGTCTACATCACCCATGTACGAGGCTCCGCCCACAAGCCTACATCACCCATGTATGAGGCTCCGCCCACAAGCCTACATCACCCATGTACGAGGCTCCGCCCACAAGCCTACATCACCCATGTACGAGGTCCGCCCACAAGTCTACATCACCCACGTACGAGGCTCCGCCCACAAGTCTACATCACCCATGTACGAGGCTCCGCCCACCCACAAGCTCCGCCCACAAGCCTACATCACCCACGTACGAGGCTCCGCCCACAAGTCTACATCACCCATGTACGAGGCTCCGCCCCACAAGCCTACATCACCCACGTACGAGGCTCCGCCCACAAGTCTACATCACCCATGTACGAGGCTCCGCCCACAAGCCTACATCACCCATGTACGAGGCTCCGCCCACAAGCCTACATCACCCATGTATGAGGCTCCGCCCACAAGCCTACATCACCCATGTATGAGGCTCCGCCCACAAGCCTACATCACCCATGTATGAGGCTCCGCCCACAAGCCTACATCACCCATGTATGAGGCTCCGCCCACAAGCCTACATCACCCATGTATGAGGCTCCGCCCACAAGCCTACGCCCACGCTCCACACGACAATCCTCCATAAATAAAAACATGACACAAACTGTTCACTATGACGTGACAAACCTGGCGTGATGTGCAGGAGTTTCATTGGTGGATGCTGCTCTGAAGGGGGAGGGGCTTAGCACTAATGAAACATGTCTCTGTGCAGCTGAAGAGTCTGAGGACGGGCCTCACTGAGGGGCCTCACTGAGGGGCCTCACTGAGGGGCCTCACTGGGGCCTCACTGAGGGGCCTCACTGAGGGGGGGTCTGAGCCGATTAAACCTACACTAAGCTGCAAAGCACCATGGGAATTTCACTCAACTGCACACGACCAAACCAGAGAAAACACACGACTCTGTGTCAGATGCCCTCCCATCCCTCTCACCTGAGACCTGAGCTTTAATCTGAGAGGAACCTGAACCGGACACCTCCTGGAGACTCACTGCCCAACGCCCTACAGCCACAGGCTGGTCTCAAACCAGGTCTGAACCGGGACTAAACCGGGACTAAACCGGGTCTAAACCGGGTCTAAACCTGGACTAAACAGGGACTAAACCGGGTCTAAACTGGGACTAAACCGGGTCTAAACCGGGTCTAAACCGGGTCTAAACCGGGTCTAAACCGGGTCTAAACCGGGTCTAAACCGGGTCTGCTGGTCTTGGGTAAACGCTGGAGTCTCTTTGGGACAGACATAGTTTTTTTTTATAAATATTTGTGATAAAATTAAAAATTCTTATTTTTCACAGAAAAACTGAAACATTGACTTAAAGCCTCAGTGTGTCACTTTCTGGGGGAGACCTGCACAAATCAACTTCTCTACAACAGTTTCCATGGAGACCAGTTTAATGCCACACTGAGGAATATTATAGCTAAAGAACAAGATAAGAGTCAGGTCTGTGGAGAGGCGAGCGCAAACCCGAACATGATCCAAGTGCAGAGGAGGAGAGAGGAGGACCAGAGGAGGACAGAGGAGGACAGAGGAGTTCAGAGGAGTGCAGAGGAGGACAGAGGAGGACAGAGGAGGAGAGAGGAGGACAGAGGAGGACAGAGGAGGACAGAGGAGTTCAGAGGAGTGCAGAGGAGGACAGAGGAGGACAGAGGAGGAGAGCAGGAGGACAGAGGAGGACAGAGGAGGACAGAGGAGGACAGAGGAGTTCAGAGGAGTGCAGAGGAGGACAGAGGAGGACAGAGGAGGAGAGAGGAGGACAGAGGAGGACAGAGGAGGACAGAGGAGGACAGAGGAGGACAGAGGAGGACCAGAGGAGGACAGAGGAGGACAGAGGAGGCAGAGGAGTGCAGAGGAGGACAGAGGAGGACAGAGGAGTTCAGAGGAGTGCAGAGGAGGACAGAGGAGTACAGAGGAGGACAGAGGCGTGCAGAGGAGTGCAGAGGAGGACCAGAGGAGGACAGAGGAGGACAGAGGAGTGCAGAGGAGGACAGAGGAGGACAGGGGAGGACCAGAGGAGGACAGAGGAGTGCAGAGGAGTGCAGAGGAGGACAGAGGAGTGCAGAGGAGGACCAGAGGAGGACAGAGGAGGACCAGAGGAGGACAGAGGAGTGCAGAGGAGTGCAGAGGAGTGCAGAGGAGGACCAGAGGAGGACAGAGGAGGTCAGAGGTTCAGAGGAGGGCAGAGGAGGACAGAGGAGGGACAGAGGAGGACAGAGGAGTTCAGAGGAGGGCAGAGGAGGACAGAGGAGGGACAGAGGAGTGCAGAGGAGTGCAGAGGAGTGCAGAGGAGGACCAGAGGAGGACAGAGGAGTGCAGAGGAGTGCAGAGGAGGACCAGAGGAGGACAGAGGAGGTCAGAGGAGTTCAGAGGAGGGCAGAGGAGGACAGAGGAGGGACAGAGGAGGACAGAGGAGTTCAGAGGAGGGCAGAGGAGGACAGAGAGAGGGACAGAGGAGTGCAGAGGAGTGCAGAGGAGGACCAGAGGAGGACAGAGGAGGTCAGAGGAGGACCAGAGGAGGACAGAGGAGGTCAGAGGAGGACCAGAGGAGTTCAGAGGAGGACAGAGGAGGGCAGAGGAGGGACAGAGGAGTGCAGAGGAGGGCAGAGGAAACACAGAGGAGGACCAGAGGAGGACAGAGGAGACCAGAGGAGGACAGAGGAGGACAGAGGAGGACAGAGGAGGGCAGAGGAGGGCAGAGGAGGACAGAGGAGGGCAGAGGAGGGCAGAGGAGGGCAGAGGGAGTTCAGAGGCGTTCCAGCGAGGAGGGCAGAGGAGGACAGAGGAGTGCAGAGGAGGACAGAGGAGGACAGGGGAGGACCAGAGGAGGACAGAGGAGTGCAGAGGAGGACAGACGGGAGTGTGTGAGGAGGACAGAGGAGGGCAGAGGAGGACCAGAGGAGTGCAGAGGAGGACAGAGGAGGACAGAGGAGGACCAGAGGAGGACAGAGGAGGACAGAGGAGTGCAGAGGAGGACAGAGGAGGACAGAGGAGTGCAGAGGAGGACAGAGGAGTGCAGAGGAGGACAGAGGAGTGCAGAGGAGGACAGAGGAGGACAGAGGAGGTGCACGTGGAATAAACTGACGCTGCGGGCGACGGATTTTGCACAAACTCAAAGCAGAAAATTCAGAAAAGTTGAGCCGCTGTAAAAAGTTTCTGTTCAGAGTCTCACCTGCTCCTCTGACTCTGACACGAACTTTGTCCCGGTGCGTCCCTGCTGCTCTCCCCGGGCTCAGCGCACTTGTTGCCGGCCTGTGTCTGCTCCTGTCCCGCCTGATGGAGCGTGTGCGCGGGCTCTCTCCTCGGTGCGTCCCTGGATCTGTCCCCGGGGCCTGTGGGCTCTTGTACCCGGCCTCTCTGTGCTCGTGTCCGGCCTGACGGAGCGTGTGTGCGGCTCTGTCCTCGGTGCGTCCCTGGAGCTCTCCCCGGGGCCTGTGCGCTCTTGTGCCCGCGTGTGTGTGCTCCTGTCCCGCCTGTGTGTGTGGGCTGAGTCCCGGGAGCAGCTCTGTCCCCGGAGGAGCAGGTGGAGTCGGGGGGGTGGGGGATGATCGGCCCCTCGGCGCAGACCCTCCCAGAGCGCGGGTCTGACTCGGCGGTGCGGAACAGGGCGGTGCGGGTCAGGGGTAAAGTGACGCGGGTTTATGATGTTTGTGCTCGTCGTAAAAGAAAAGTTCAAGAACAGGAAACAGAGTCACAACGTGCGGCCCGAGGCCCGCTAGAGGCCGCCAGAGAGCAGAGTTTAGAGGAGGCCAGGGGCCCTCCCCTGTCAGACTGAGTCAGATGCCCTCCCATCCTCTTATATCTTTGCACTTTTAGAAACTTGAGCTGGAAAATGCAGTTTGTCTCAAAAACCAGGTTTGGGATGAGACTCTGGGTCCTCCTCTGATCCTCCTCTGACCCGGTCCTGGTTCTGGTTCTGTTCTGGTCCTGGTCCTGGTCCTGGTCCTGGTCCGGTCCTGGTCCTGGTCCTGGTCCTGGTCCTGGTCCTGGTCCTGGTCCTGGTCCTGGTCCTGGTCCTGGTCCTGGCCTGGTCCTGGTCCTGGTCCTGGTCCTGGTCCTGGTCCTGCCTCTCCTCGTTCTGATCTGCTGCTGGTGTAAATTGCAGGAGGCTGATGGAGGAATGACTGGAATCCATCATTATGTGAAGATCTGAAACACGTCGGTGAAACTGAGGAAAAAACAGACAAACGAAACACGAACTGAAAAGACTCAAAGAACTCTCAAAACGAACTCAGAACAAAAAACACGTCGGTGAAACTGAGAAAAAAACAGACAAAACTGGGACTGGAAACCAAAACGAACTGAACCGAACTCAGACAAACTCAGAAAACCAAACTGAGACCGAACTGGGACTGAACTGGGACCAAACTGGGACCAAACTGGGACCGAACTGAGACCGAACTCGGGACCGAACTGAGACCAAACTGAGACCAAACTGGGAGCAAACCAGACCAAACAAGGACTAAACCAGGACTAAACCAGGACTAAACCAGGACTAAACCAGGTCTAAACCAGGTCTAAACCAGGTCTAAACCAGGACCTTGTGGGAGCCTGTCCAGTCCTGATGAAGTTCCTCTTTTGCAGTGCAGTTGTTAAAGTAAAACTATAATTTGGTTCAAGTTAAAGTCTGTTTTTGAGCTGAAAACATCTGGACTCTGCAGACGTCTTTAAACCAGGAGAGAAAGAGAAAGAGGAGGAAGGGGCCTGTGCAACTCTGCAGAACCCCAGAGAACTCCAGAGAACTCCAGAGAACTCCAGAGAACCCCAGAGAACTCCAGAGAACCCCGGAGAACTCCAGAGAACTCCAGAGAACTCCAGAGAACCCCGGAGAACTCCAGAGAACTCCAGAGAACTCCAGAGAACTCCAGAGAACCCCAGAGAACTCCCAGAGAACTCCAGAGAACTCCAGAGAACTCCAGAGAACCCCGGAGAACCCCGGAGAACTCCAGAGAACTCCAGAGAACTCCAGAGAACCCCAGAGAACTCCAGAGAACTCCAGAGAACTCCAGAGAACTCCAGAGAACCCCGGAGAACTCCAGAGAACTCCAGAGAACTCCAGAGAACCCCAGAGAACTCCGGAGAACTCCAGAGAACTCTGACCTCTGACCTCTGACCTCTGAGCAGGTAGAGTTTCCAAATACTCAGGCGGGAGTAAGAATATGCTGCTGAAAAGTGCTCTGAAAAATATTTATTTCAAAGGTACTCGAGTAAATGTAACTGAGTAAATATAAGTGAGTACTACCCCTGACGTATCTGAGGTTTAGCTGTACCTGCCGACCCTTGACCTTTAACCTTTAACCCTAAATACTTAAACTGCACAAATGTGATCTCCAGACAAAGAGAGTTTGGGCTGATGTGTGTTTCCTGTTATTGCCACTAGAGGACGCTGTTCCCTCTGCACACAGGCCGTGTGGATGGGCATCAGGCGTAAAACTGTCCTGGACAGTGGCTCAGTGGTTAGAGCGTCCGTCCCCCAACCCGAAGGTCAGAGGATCGAGTCCCGCTCGGACCTGTCGTTGTGTCCTTAGGCAAGACACTTCTCCCTGTGTGTGTGTGTGTGTGTGTGTGTGTGTGTGTGTGTGTGTGTGTGGAGGGGCCGGTGTCACAAATTGGCAGCCTCGCTTCAGTCAGTCTGTCCCCAGGGCAGCTGTGGCTACAGTAGTAACATCACCAAGTGTGAAGTGACTGAATAATGACGATAGAGCAGAACTTTGAGAGGCTCTGACAAGAAACAAGTGTAAGACATAATTATTATTATTATTATTACAAGAAAAATACTGCAAGCTCCAAATGACAGAAATATAACATGAAGATGAGGCCCAACCCTCCACCCCAGAGAGTCCAGAGAGGGTCTAGAGGTTTCACAGAGTCCAGAGGGTCCAGAGGGGTCCAGAGGGTTTAGAGAGTTTAGAGAGTTTAGCGTAAAAGCAGTTTTGAGATGAAAAGGCCCATTAAGACTCTAAAAAGCAGTAAAAGAAGTTGAAATCTGTCCTGAAACTCGAGGCGTCTGGTCTGAGTCACGAGAGAACATCACAGATGTAGATCTCCATGTTTCTTTTACTGTTTTGAAAATGCTGTGTTCTCCCCAAACATATGAACATGTTTTATAAAGTTCACTCTCATTTTTGTTGCTCCTTCTGAGTCATAAAAGTGTTTATTATTATTTCCTGTTTGTATTTTATGTTTCATTCTAATCAACATGTGAATCTGATCATTTTTACATTTTAGTTTGAAAAGCCAGAAGTGCTGCTCTTGTGTGTTTTATTTTGTAGTGTCACTTCCTCTCGTCCGTGGAGACTGTAGAGGCTGAGTTCTGTCTCGATTGAAAATCTATTTTATAAAAATGAGCTTCGCCTGAAGAATGTTTCCACGTGTAGTGGATGTGTTTTGGAGAGTTAAATTTAATTATGTTTTATTTAGACTGTAATGTGTCAGTTTCAGGCTGTTCTCGGAGCTGTTCTCGGAGCTGTTCTCGGAGCTGTTCTCGGAGCTGTTCTCGGAGCTGTTCTCGTTGAGTCTCGTGTCCCGTTTTTTCAGCATTTACACGTCTGTCTGTTTGATTTTGTGTTAAACTTTGTAAATGATGCTTTTGTCTCTAAATAATGACTCCACTGCATCAGTGTAAATGTAAAATCATTTTATTCTTCACACATGATTTATTTGAAGGAGTCATCATGAACGAGCCTGTACAACAGAAAACATGAAACTGTCATCTGGACGTGTTCCTCTTCAGACGAGGGAGGCGGAGCTGATGGCTCCTCTCCCTATCGAGAGCCCTCCCTCTGCGTACGCCGCCATCTTGGATCTGAGCAGGACGCCCACCACCTCATTGGACAGAACGTCTCTGCCCCGCCTGAAACGGACAAAGCACGACTGCGGTTTAGACGGGTTCAACATGGAGTCAGAGGAGGGGCGGGGCTTAGAGGACTAAAGGGGAGAGGGGCGGGGCTTAGAGGACTAAAGGGGAGAGGGGCGGGGTTTAGAGGACTAAAGGGGGAGTGAGGGGCGGGGCTTAGAGGACTAAAGGGGAGAGGGCGGGGCTTAGAGGACTAAAGGGGGGGTGAGGGCGGGGCTTAGAGGACTAAAGGGGGAGTGAGGGGCGGGGTTTAGAGGACTAAAGGGGAGTGAGGGGCGGGGCTTAGAGGACTAAAGGGGAGAGGGGCGGGGCTTAGAGGACTAAAGGAGGGAGTTAGGGGCGGGGCTTAGAGGACTAAAGGGGGAGTGAGGGGCGGGGCTTAGAGGACTAAAGGGGGAGAGGGGCGGGGCTTAGAGGACTAAAGGGGGAGTGAGGGGCGGGGGCTTAGAGGACTAAAGGGGAGAGAGGGGCGGGGCTTAGAGGACTAAAGGGGGAGTGAGGGGCGGGGTTTAGAGGACTAAAGGGGGGAGTGAGGGCGGGGTTTAGAGGACTAGAGGGGAGAGGGGGCGGAGCTTAGACTAAAGGAGGGAGTGAGGGGCGGGGTTTAGAGGACTAAAGGGGGGAGTGAGGGGCGGGATTTAGAGGACTAAAGGGAGAGGGGCGGGGCTTAGAGGACTAAAGGAGGGAGTGAGGGGCGGGGCTTAGAGGACTAAAGGAGGGAGTGAGGGGCGGGTTTAGAGGACTAAAGGGGGAGTGAGGGGCGGGGTTTAGAGGACTAAAGGGGAGAGGGGCGGGGCTTAGAGGACTAAAGGGGGAGTGAGGGGCGGGGTTTAGAGGACTAAAGGAGGGAGTGAGGGGCGGGGGCTTAGAGGACTAAAGGAGGGAGTGAGGGGCGGGGTTTAGAGGACTAAAGGGGGGAGTGAGGGGCGGGGTTTAGAGGACTAGAGGGAGTGAGGGGAGGGGCGGGGTTTAGAGGACTAAAGGGGAGTGAGGGGGCGGGGCTTAGAGGGACTAAAGGAGGGAGTGAGGGGGCGGGGCTTAGAGGACTAAAGGAGGGAGTGAGGGGCGGGGTTAGAGGACTAAAGGGAGAGAGGGGCGGGGCTTAGAGGACTAAAGGAGGGAGAGGGGCGGGTTTAGAGGACTAAAGGGGGAGTGAGGGGCGGGGTTTAGAGGACTAAAAAGGGAGTGAGGGGCGGGGTTTAGAGGACTAAAGGAGGGAGTGAGGGGCGGGGCTTAGAGGACTAAAGGGGGAGTGAGGGGCGGGGTTTAGAGGACTAAAGGAGGGAGTGAGGGGCGGGGCTTAGAGGACTAAAGGACTTTCTAAGAGTAATATAGTACGAGTAGTAGTAGTAGGAGTAGTATAAGAGTCCACAGAAAACAGCACAAACACTAAACTAGTTCTGACGTTTGAATAAGACTAACAACAATAGCTGCTCACAGGCCTTTATCTGAGGGAGATGACTCTGACTCAGAGTCTGACAGTGTGACGTGTTTCCGATGATAAACAGATAAAAACAATAGCGTCGGTTTTACCTGACGTAGGCTCCTGCCACGCCCAGCTCGCTCGTACAGTCAGTGACCACAGGGGGGCGCTCTGCTGACACTATGATGTTGGGGGAGGGCGTGGCCTGGATCTTGTCCATGAGAATATAAGCCGTCCTCTCTTTTCCCGTGGCCTCCGTCAGAACGCGGCTGATGTCTGAGCCGTAGAAGTTATTTCCTGTGAAGGGGTCAAAGGTCATTCCACACTTTACACTTTATTATGATTAAACCAATAAAATACATCACAGTTTAGTTAAATCGACGTTTAAAGAGTCAGAAAAATGACTTTCATCTGCCTGAACTGTCTGCAGGGTGTTCTGCATGTATGTCTATGGTGGAATGTTCAGCTGTTACCATGGTGACACAAGGCTCACATTAGCAAACACACTGCCAAAGTATTATTAAGATCATCTGAAAACTCAAGAAAAAAATCCCAAAGTGAGTTAAAACGCTCATGTTCAGGAGCCTGTGTCAGTCTGAGCTCAAGGTCCAGTTTGATTTTACACAAAAAGGTGAAAGTGACTCACTGAAAAACTGTGGGATAATGCTAATGCTAATGCTAATGCTAATGTGCTAATGCTAATGCTAATGTGCTAATGCTAGTGCTAATGTTAGCTTGTGACTGTGATGTTCTTTGACAGGGACGTGTTTCACAGCACAGATCAGCCGTTGTAGTTCAGATCAGTCACATCTTCAGATTGTGGTAAAACTAAACAGATTAAAGTCTAACAGAGCTTCAGACAGAGCAGTGCCTCCAGTTAGCATCACATCCTCACAGAATGTTAATGACGTCAGCTCCAAAGTATCATTTAGAACTCAGCGCTACTTCCTGTATTTTTGTTCTCAACTCCCCATCATACAGCAGATTCTTCATGTTTTTTTAAAATTATTACTAAATTTGGCTTTTTTCACACATGACCCAGTTCTGATCCTGTCCTGGTCAAATGCAAACTCCCGGGTAAACTCCCGGGTGAACTCCCGGGTGAACTCCCGGGTGAACTCCCGGGTGAACTCCCGGGTGAACTCCCGGGTGAACTCCCGGGTGAACTCCCGGGTAAACTCCCGGGTCCCTGTGTGTGGCTCCTCACCTCCTCTCTCTCTCTGAGGTTTAAGGACAAATCTCTCTGGAGCAGCTAAAGCCAAGTCCACGACCCGGTCTCCCCTCAGAGCCCTGACACATTTAAAACATTTAAAACATTAAAACATTTAAAAAACATTTAAAACATTTAAAACATTTAAAACATTTAAAACATTTAAAACATTTAAAACATTTAAACATTTAAAACATTTAAAACATTTAAAACATTTAAAACATTTAAAACATTTAAAGACACATTTAAAGACACATTTAAAGACACATTTAGACACATGAAGAGGACTGGGGGAGTGTGACGTCACAGCTTTAGCCGAGTAGCTGTAGCGGCTAATCTACAACCAGACACGTGTTTGAAAATCTGAGAGCGAAACCAAAGAACCAATCAGGAGCGAGGCTGTTGAAGGTACACGCCCCCTCCCTCTGCACCGCTGGTTTAGCAGGGAGCGGGCGCATAGCAACAAGGCTGCCAATCAAACCTGTTGCTAACGCTAGCTGGAGCGTCCTTAACGAAAGCAGCAGCTAGCAGGTTAGCTTAGTCTGTTTATAGGTGGTATAATCATATAATGTTGCCAAACATTTGGACAAAAAAGAGTTTTTCTCTTTGGGTCGAGGCCGCTGTTCTGCACAGAGACAGCAGGGGGCGACGATGTTCAAACTCCCCAAAACACACATCTAAAAAGTTCCTTAGTTCTGCTTTAACTTAAAGTGTGTAAATGGAAACATAATGATCCTCAGGTGGAGTCTGACCAGGTCCAGGGAGTAGAGTCCGGTGAACGTGGCTCTGATCTGCTCCACCACATGGGGGCGCTCTGGGAAGAACCTCTCCAGGACGCCAGGCTCACTCAGAACCTGCTGCACCTTCTTCGTCCCGGCCAAATGTGTGGCAACGTCCGGAACCTTCACGGCACGAGAGCGCTCCAGCAGGAGGCGCAAGTCCCAGATCTGAGGAGACACGAGAACTGTGTGGAAACAGACATGAGAACTGTGTGGAAACAGACATGAGAACTGTGTGGAAACAGACATGAGAACTGTGTGGAAACAGACATGAGAACTGTGTGGAAACAGACATGAGAACTGTGTGGAAACAGACACGAGAACTGTGTGGAAACAGACACGAGAACTGTGTGGAAACAGACATGAGAACTGTGTGGAAACAGAGACATGAGAACTGTGTGGAAACAGACATGAGAACTGTGTGGAAACAGACGTGAGAACTGTGTGGAAACAGACATGAGAACTGTGTGGAAACAGACTGTGAGAACTGTGTGGGAAACAGACACGAGAACTGTGTGGAAACAGACATGAGAACTGTGTGGAAACAGACACGAGAACTGTGTGGAAAACAGACATGAGAACTGTGTGGAAACAGACATGAGAACTGTGTGGAAACAGACACGAGAACTGTGTGTGGAAACAGACATGAGAACTGTGTGGAAACAGACATGAGAAACTGTGTGGAAACAGACACGAGAACTGTGTGGAAAAACAGACATGAGAACTGTGTGGGAAACAGACATGAGAACTGTGTGAAACAGACATGAGAACTGTGTGGAAACAGACATGAGAACTGTGTGGAAACAGAGACATGAGAACTGTGTGGAAACAGACATGAGAACTGTGTGGAAACAAACAGAACATGAGAACTGAACTGTGGGAAACAGACATGAGAACTGTGTGGAAACAGACGTGAGAACTGTGTGGAAACAGACGTGAGAACTGTGTGGAAACAGACATGAGAACTGTGTGGAAACAGACATGAGAACTGTGTGGAAACAGACACGAGAACTGTGTGGAAACAGACATGAGAACTGTGTGGAAACAGACATGAGAACTGTGTGAAAACATGAGAACTGAGAAACTGTGTGGAAACAGACAGACATGAGAACTGTGTGGAAACAGACATGAGAACTGTGTGGAAACAGACATGAGAACTGTGTGGAAACAGACATGAGAACTGTGTGAAAACAGACATGAGAACTGTGTGGAAACAGACATGAGAACTGTGTGGAAACAGACATGAGAACTGTGTGGAAACAGACATGAGAACTGTGTGGAAACAGAGACATGAGAACTGTGTGGAAACAGACATGAGAACTGTGTGGAAACAGACATGAGAACTGTGTGGAAACAGACATGAGAACTGTGTGGAAACAGACATGAGAACTGTGTGGAAACAGACATGAGAACTGTGTGGAAAAACATGAGAACTGTGTGGAAACAGACATGAGAACTGTGTGGAAACAGACATGAGAACTGTGTGGAAACACAGACATGAGAACTGTGTGGAAACAGACATGAGAACTGTGTGGAAACAGATGAGAACTGTGTGGAAACAGACATGAGAACTGTGTGGAAACAGACGACATGAGAACTGTGTGGAAACAGACATGAGAACTGTGTGGAAACAGAGACTGAGAACTGTGTGGAAACAGACATGAGAACTGTGTGGAAACAGACATGAGAACTGTGTGGAAACAGACATGAGAACTGTGTGGAAAAAACACGAGAACTGTGTGGAAACAGACATGAGAACTGTGTGGAAACAGACATGAGAACTGTGTGGAAACAGACATGAGAACTGTGTGGAAACAGACATGAGAACTGTGTGGAAACAGACATGAGAACTGTGTGGAAACAGACGTGAGAACTGTGTGGAAACAGACATGAGAACTGTGTGGAAACAGAGACATGAGAACTGTGTGGAAACAGACGTGAGAACTGTGTGGAAACAGACATGAGAACTGTGTGGAAACAGACGTGAGAACTGTGTGGAAACAGACATGAGAACTGTGTGGAAACAGACATGAGAACTGTGTGGAAACAGACATGAGAAACTGTGTGGAAACAGACATGACACTGTGAGAACTGTGTGGAAACAGACATGAGAACTGTGTGGAAACAGACATGAGAACTGTGTGGAAACAGACATGAGAACTGTGTGGAAACAGACATGAGAACTGTGTGGAAACAGACATGAGAACTGTGTGGAAACAGAGACATGAGAACTGTGTGGAAACAGACATGAGAACTGTGTGGAAACAGACATGACATGAGAACTGTGTGGAAACAGAGACATGAGAACTGTGTGGAAACAGACATGAGAACTGTGTGGAAACAGACATGAGAACTGTGTGGAAACAGACATGAGAACTGTGTGGAAACAGACACGAGAACTGTGTGGAAACAGACATGAGAACTGTGTGGAAACACAGACATGAGAACTGTGTGGAAACAGACTGTGTGAGAACTGTGTGTGGAAACAGACACGAGAACTGTGTGGAAACAGACATGAGAACTGTGTGGAAACAGACATGAGAACTGTGTGGAAACAGACATGAGAACTGTGTGGAAACAGACATGAGAACTGTGTGGAAACAGACATGAGAACTGTGTGGAAACAGACATGAGAACTGTGTGGAAACAGACATGAGAACTGTGTGGAAACAGACATGAGAACTGTGGTGGAAACAGACATGAGAACTGTGTGGAAACAGACATGAGAACTGTGTGGAAACAGACATGAGAACTGTGTGGAAAAACAGACATGAGAAAACTGTGTGGAAAACAGACATGAGAACTGTGTGGAAACAGACATGAGAACTGTGTGGAAACAGACATGAGAACTGTGTGGAAACAGACATGAGAACTGTGTGGAAACAGACATGAGAACTGTGTGGAAAAACAGACATGAGAACTGAGACTGTGTGAGAAACTGTGTGGAAACAGACATGAGAACTGTGTGGAAACAGACATGAGAACTGTGTGGAAACAGACATGAGAACTGTGTGTGGAACAGAGACATGAGAACTGTGTGGAAACAGACATGAGAACTGTGTGGAAACAGAGACATGAGAACTGTGTGGAAACAGACATGAGAACTGTGTGGAAACAGACATGAGAACTGTGTGGA
The DNA here is from genome assembly GCA_019594935.1 of Periophthalmus modestus. Lineage (NCBI taxonomy): Eukaryota > Metazoa > Chordata > Actinopteri > Gobiiformes > Gobiidae > Periophthalmus > Periophthalmus modestus. The sequence goes on from JAIEZT010000025.1 coordinate 209,787, forward strand.
AACAGACATGAGAACTGTGTGGAAACAGACATGAGAACTGTGTGGAAACAGACACTGTGAGAACTGTGTGGAAACAGACATGAGAACTGTGTGGAAACAGACACGAGAACTGTGTGGAAACAGAGACATGAGAACTGTGTGGAAACAGACATGAGAACTGTGTGGAAACAGAGACATGAGAACTGTGTGGAAACAGACACGAGAACTGTGTGGAAACAGACATGAGAACTGTGTGGAAACAGACACATGAGAACTGTGTGGAAACAGAGACATGAGAACTGTGTGGAAACAGACACGAGAACTGTGTGGAAACAGACATGAGAACTGTGTGTGAAAAACAGACATGAGAACTGTGTGGAAACAGACATGAGAACTGTGTGGAAACAGACACGAGAACTGTGTGGAAACAGACATGAGAACTGTGTGGAAACAGAGACATGAGAACTGTGTGGAAACAGACATGAGAACTGTGTGGAAACAGAGACATGAGAACTGTGTGGAAACAGAGACATGAGAACTGTGTGGAAACAGACATGAGAACTGTGTGGAAACAGAGACATGAGAACTGTGTGGAAACACAGACATGAGAACTGTGTGGAAAAACAGACATGAGAACTGTGTGGAAACAGACACGAGAACTGTGTGGAAACAGACAGAACTGTGTGAGAACTGTGTGGAAAAACAGACATGAGAACTGTGTGGAAACAGACATGAGAACTGTGTGGAAACAGACATGAGAACTGTGTGGAAAAGAGACATGAGAACTGTGTGTGGAAACAGACATGAGAACTGTGTGGAAACAGACATGAGAACTGTGTGGAAACAGACATGAGACTGTGTGGAAACAGACATGAGAACTGTGTGGAAACAGACATGAGAACTGTGTGGAACACAGACATGAGAACTGTGTGGAAACAGACATGAGAACTGTGTGGAACAGACATGAGAACTGTGTGGAAACAGACATGAGAACTGTGTGGAAACAGAGACATGAGAACTGTGTGGGAAACAGACATGAGAACTGTGTGGAAACAGACATGAGAACTGTGTGGAAACAGACATGAGAACTGTGTGGAAACAGACATGAGAACTGTGTGGAAACAGACATGAGAACTGTGTGGAAACAGACATGAGAACTGTGTGGAAAACAGACATGAGAACTGTGTGGAAACAGACATGAGAACTGTGTGGAAACAGACATGAGAACTGTGTGGAAACAGACATGGAGAACTGTGTGGAAACAGACATGAGAACTGTGTGGAAACAGACATGAGAACTGTGTGGAAAACAGACACGAGAACTGTGTGGAAACAGAGACATGAGAACTGTGTGGAAACAGACAGACGAGAACTGTGTGGAAAACAGACATGAGAACTGTGTGGAAACAGACATGAGAACTGTGTGTGAAACAGACATGAGAACTGTGTGGAAACAGACATGAGAACTGTGTGGAAACAGACATGAGAACTGTGTGGAAACAGACATGAGAACTGTGTGGAAACAGACATGAGAACTGTGTGGAAACAGACATGAGAACTGTGTGGAAACAGACATGAGAACTGTGTGGAAACAGACATGAGAACTGTGTGGAAACAGACATGAGAACTGTGTGGAAACAGACATGAGAACTGTGTGGAAACAGACATGAGAACTGTGTGGAAACAGACATGAGAACTGTGTGGAAACAGAGACATGAGAACTGTGTGGAAACAGACATGAGAACTGTGTGGAAACAGACACGAGAACTGTGTGGAAACAGAGACATGAGAACTGTGTGGAAACAGACATGAGAACTGTGTGGAAACAGACATGAGAACTGTGTGGAAACAGACATGAGAACTGTGTGGAAACAGACATGAGAACTGTGTGGAAACAGACATGAGAACTGTGTGGAAACAGACATGACATGAGAACTGTGTGGAAACAGACGTGACGAGAACTGTGTGGAAACAGGACATGAGAACTGTGTGGAAACAGACATGAGAACTGTGTGGAAACAGACACATGAGAACTGTGTGGAAACAGACACGAGAACTGTGTGGAAACAGACATGAGAACTGTGTGGAAACAGACATGAGAACTGTGTGAAAACAGACGTGAGAACTGTGTGGTGGAAACAGACATGAGAACTGTGTGGAAACAGACATGAGAACTGTGTGGAAACAGACGTGAGAACTGTGTGGAAACAGACACGAGAACTGTGTGGAAACAGACATGAGAACTGTGTGGAAACAGACACATGAGACTGTGTGGAAACAGAAACAGAACTGTGAGAACTGTGTGGAACACAGAACATGAGAACTGTGTGGAAACAGACACGAGAACTGTGTGGAAACAGACATGAGAACTGTGTGGAAAAGACATGAGAACTGTGTGGAAACAGACAGAACTGTGTGGAAATGAGAGAACTGTGTGGACCAGACATGAGAACTGTGTGGAAACATCTCTTTCTGTTGTGGTCACCACTCTCAGACTGTCAGTGTGTTAGGCCCCGCCCTCTGAGATGATGATGTCATCCTGTACGAGGTGTGTGTTACCTGCTCGGTGTAATGATGAGGGGCGTGGCCATAGCGAAATACACCACTGCGATCTCTCGACCGTCTCTGAAACCAAACAGCTCCAGTTATGACTGATGAAACACCGACCTGATCAAATGTTCACATGTTTCTCCAGGTTTTTGTCACGCCCACTGAGACACGCCCACTGAGACACGCCCACTGAGACACGGCCCCTGAGACACGCCCACTGAGACACGCCACTGAGACACGCCCACTGAGACACGCCCACTGAGACACGCCCTCTGAGACACACGCCCTCTGAGACACGCCCCTGACACGCCCCCTGAGACACGCCCACTGAGACACGCCCCCCTGAGACACGCCCACTGTTTGTGCCCACTGAGACACGCCCCCTGAGACACGCCCACTGAGACACGCCCCCTGAGACACGCCCACTGAGACACGCCCCTGAGACACGCCCCCTGAGACACGCCCTCTGAGACACGGCACAGAATGACACGCCCACTGAGACACGCCCACTGAGACACGGCCCCTGTGACACGCCCCCTGAGACACGCCCCCGAGACACGCCCATTGTGACACGCCCCCTGAGCCACGCCCCCCGAGACACGCCCACTGTGACACGCCCATTCTGAGCCACGCCCCCTGAGTCACGCCCACTGAGATACAATGGGCGTGTCACAGTGGGCGTGTCAGAGAAGAAGAAGGAAGTGTGTGCCGGGACTCATCAATGAGCTACCAGGAGCCGATACCAAGAGCCGATCCCAGTGTAACTGTGCTGAGTCTTATTTGACCCTCACAAATAAGAAGGCACTTCTCTAAATAATATTGGAATAATATTTTCGTCCTGAGAGCGTCGGGTTTACGTCCAAAGTCTGTGGAGAGGCGTTCACGTGGAGCGTCAGAATTCGCCGCATGTCGACAAGTTTCAGCTTCAGGAAAACATCCAGTACTGTACCAACCCCACTGTGAGCTTTAAACTACGCTCTTAAGAAGAAGAACAATGATAATAATGATAACAGACAGTTTTCCAAAGTTAGTTTTTCACTGTCTCCATGGAAACGTGATGTCCCACAGTGCTGCTTTAAATGTGACTCACACAAACAGTCTGTCCTCTTCATCCAGAGACGCTGAGACACAGACGTCCTCCAGAGAGCGACGGATCACATGGATGTTCCTGAGACAGGTGAGACAGGTGAGACAGGTGAGACAGGGGAGACATGTGAGACAGGTGAGACAGGAGAGACAGGAGAGACAGGTGAGACAGGAGAGACAGGAGAGACACAGTGTGAGACAGGTGAGACAGGTTGTGAGACAGGAGAGACAGGAGACAGGTGAGAGACAGGTGAGACAGGAGAGACAGGGTGAGACAGGTGAGACAGGAGAGACAGGAGAGACAGGTGAGACAGGAGACAGGAGAGAGGGAGACAGGGGAGACAGGAGAGACAGGAGAGACAAGTGAGACAAGTGAGACAGGGGAGACAGGTGAGACAGGAGAGACAGGTGAGACAGGTGAGACAGGTGAGACAGGTGAGACAGGTGAGACAGGTGAGACAGGTGAGACAGGTGAGACAAGTGAGACAGGTGAGACAGGTGAGACAGGTGAGACAGGTGAGACAGGGGAGACAAGTGAGACAAGTGAGACAGGTGAGACAGGTGAGACAGGTGAGACAAGTGAGACAGGTGAGACAGGAGAGACAGGTGAGACAGGTGAGACAGGTGAGACAGGTGAGACAGGTGAGACAGGAGAGACAGGTGAGACAAGTGAGACAAGTGAGACAAGTGAGACAAGTGAGACAGGTGAGACAGTGAGACAGGGTGAGACAGGGGAGACAAGTGAGACAAAGTGAGACAGTGAGACAGGTGAGACAGGTGAGACAAGTGAGACAGGTGAGACAGGAGAGAGACAGGAGAGACAGGTGAGACAGGTGAGACAGGTGAGACAGGTGAGACAGGTGAGACAGGAGAGACAGGTGAGACAAGTGAGACAAGTGAGACAGGTGAGACAGGTGAGACATGTGAGACAGGTGAGACAGGGGAGACAAGTGAGACAAGTGAGACAGGTGAGACAGGTGAGACAGGTGAGACAGGTGAGACAGGTGAGATAGGTGAGACAGGTGAGACAGGAGAGACAGGTGAGACAGGTGAGACATGTGAGACAGGTGAGACAGGTGAGACATGTGAGACAGGTAAGACAGGTGAGACGGGTGAGACGGGTGAGACAGGAGAGACATGTGGGACAACAGAAGTTGGTCTCAACACTTTGTTCTTTGCTGCAGTGACTCAGACGTTTTCTGTCTCAGGTTTTCTCTCTGTTGCTGTAGTTTGGCCCATTCCTCCTGCAGATCTCCTCTAGAGCAGTGATGTTCTGGGACTTTCACCTCCCTCCAAACATTTTCTCTCTGGGTTTTATCTGGAGACGGGGCCACTCCAGGACCTTGAAATGCTTCTTCTGAAGCGGCTCCTTCGTCGTGTGTTTGGATCATTGTGTCGCTGAAAGACCCAGACACGTTTCATCTTCACTGCCCTCGCTGATGGAAGGAGGTTTTCACTCAAACTCTCACGATACATGTCTCTTTCATTCTGTCTTTACACGGATCAGTCGTCCTGGTCCCAGAAAACACAGCCCCAGAGCCTGATGTTTTCCTCATGCTCCACAGTAGGTCTGGTCTTTGGATCAGCTCAGCATCTTTCTCCAAACACCATGATCTGATCTTCTGACATTGTCCCAGTCTGGTCTTTTGGATCTCAGCATCTTCTTCTGGATCATCCAAATCCAAACTTGAGACGGGGCCTGGACATGGCCCTTAATCAGGGGGACACGTCTCTGCAGGATTTGAGTCCCTGGTCGTAGTGTGTTACTGATGGTGCCTTTGTTACTTTGGTCCCTCTGCAGGTCGTTCACTAGGTCCCCCCGTGTGGTTCTGGGAGTTTTGCTCCTCGTTCTTGTGTCATTTTGACCCCACGGGGGGAGATCTTGTGGAGCCCCAGATGGAGGGAGATTATCAGTGTCTTTCTTCCATTTTCTAATAATTCTCCACAGTTGATTTGTTCACACGAGCTGCTCACCTGTTGCAGATTGAGTCTTCAGCCTGGTGCAGGTCACAGTTTTGTTTGTGGTTCCTTTGACGTGTCTTTGGTCTTGGCCATAGTGGAGTTTGGAGTGTGACTGTTTGAGGTTGTGGACAGGTGTCTTTTATACTGAGAACGAGTCAAACAGGTTAATACAGGGAACGAGTGGAGGACAGAGGAGCCTCTGAAACAACAACTTACACGTCTGAGAGACACAGATCCTGACAAATACTTATTTTACACAGGAATTTACCAATGAATTAATTAAAAATGCTACAGTGTGATTTCCTGATTCTTTCTGTCTCATAGTTTAAGTGAAACTGATGAAAATCACAGGCCTCTCGTCTTTTTAAGAGGAGAACTTGAACAATTATGAATGATGAATAAATACATTTTGTCCCACTGGAGACAGACAGACAGACAGACAGACAAAGAGTCTCTGGGGGGACGTCCTGTGCGTTTACCATCTCAGCAGCGCCATCTCCAGGTAGCGCTGGATAGGGCGGTTGAAGTCGGTGGATAAGACCAGCAGCAGCACCACGGCTCTGGGACATCACAGAAACAATATTATCTCCAGTAAAAGTAACGCTACTTCAGAATAATATTTCTCCGAAAAAGCCCCCGTCTGACCTCTGACCCCTGGTACCTGTGTGACCCGTAGAGCTCCCAGGCTTTGGCCACGGCTGAGGCGTGCAGCGTGGAGGGGGGCGTTTGTGGGAGCTGCTCGCTCTGCTCTGGGCGTCCGGCGTATCTCAGAACGTCTCTGCAAAAACGAGAGGAACATCAAGTCTCAGGTCAACACAGAAGCAGAGCAGATTCTCCCACAGACTGTTTACATAAATGGACGTCGCTAACGTGCTAGCCGCCGCGGTCCAAACAGGAAGTGAGCATGGGCGTGGCTCCATCGACTCCGACTGGCTTTATGTCACTATTTTGTCCTGAAATCAAGATATGAAGATGAACAGACCAATCAGGCGTCTTCTGTCCCTGACGTCCTCCTAGCCTTAGCAACAGATCTGATTGACAGCGTTGCTAAGCGCCCACTTCCTGCTAAACCAGTGATGTGGGCAGGAAGGGGCGTCACCTTCAACAGCCTCACTCCTGATTGGCTCTTTGGTTGCTATGATACTTGTTCCTGTAACTGCTCTGGCCTGGACGAGCTTCACAGCCTCATTTAAACACCTGTCCAATCACAGCCTCTCATTTAAACACCTGTCCAATCACAGCCTCCCATTTAAACACCGGTCCAATCACAGCCTCTCATTTAAACACCTGTCCAATCACAGCCTCTCATTTAAACACCTGTCCAATCACAGAGTGGATGATTTGAACTCTGACCTGTGCAGTTCCACCAAACGGCCACTAAGCCCTCCCATCCCCACAGCAAACGTGTTGATCTCCACCTGCTTCAGAGAAGAACCCTGCTCCAGCAGGTAGTCACAGCGAATCAGACCCAACACGATGGACTGAGGAGAGAAAGAAGAGAGGGTTAGAGAGAAGGAGGAGAGAAAGAAAGAGAGGAGAGAGGGTTAGAGAGAGAGAGGAGAGAGAAGAGCAGCATGTAGTCACAGCGAATCAGACCCAACACGATGGACTGAGGAGAAGAGAAGAAGAGAGGGAGAGAGAAGGAGAGGAGAGAGGAGAGAGTTAGAGAGAAGGAGGAGAGAGAAAGAGAGGAGAGAAAAGAAGAGAGAGAGAGAGGGAGAGAGAGAGAGAGAGAGAGAGAGGAGAGCAGCATGTAGAGAATCAGAGAGGACGATGGAGGAAGAGATGGAGAGAGAGAAAGAGAGGGTTAGAGAGAGAGAGAAGAGAAGAGGTAAAAGAAGAGCAGAGCCATGTAGTCACAGCGAATCAGAGATGGTTATGACGATGGGGAAAGAGAGAGGGTTAGAGAGAAGAGAGGAGAGAGAAGAGAGGGTTAGAGAGAGAGAAGGAGGAGAGAGAGAAGAGAAGAGAGGAGAGAGGGTTACACGATGAGAGAGAGAAAGAGAGAGAAGAGCAGCATGTAGTCACAGCGAATCAGACCCAGAGACGATGGACTGACTGAGGAGAGAAGAGAGGGTTAGAGAGAGAGAGAGAGGAGACGATTCAGAAAGAAGAGAGAGAGAAAGAGAGGGTTAGAGAGAGAGAGGAGAGAGAAGAGCAGCATGTAGTCACAGCGAATCAGACCCAACACGATGGACTGAGGAGAGAGAAGAAAGAAGAGGGAAAGAGGAGAGAGAGAGAGAAAGACGAGAGAGAGGAGGAGAGAGAAGAGGGTTAGAGAGAGGAGAGAAAGAGAGAGAGGAGAGAAGAGTTAGAGAGAGAGGAGAGAAGGAGAGAAAGAGAGAAGAGAGAAGGAGGGAGAGGAGAGAGAAGAGCAGCATGTAGTCACAGCGAATCAGACCCAACACGATGGACTGAGGAGAGAAAGAGAGGGTTAGAGAGAAGGAGGAGAGAAAGAAGAGAAAAGAGAGGTTAGAGAGAAGGAGAGGGTTAGAGAGAGAGAAGAGAGAGAGAAAGTTAGAAAGAGAGGAGAGAGGGTTAGAGAGAGAGAGGAGAGAGAAGAGCAGCATGTAGTCACAGCGAATCAGACCCAACACGATGGACTGAGGAGGAAGAAGAGAGGGTTAGAGAGAAGGAGGAGAGAAAGAAAGAGAGGAGAGAGGGTTAGAGAGAGAGAGGAGAGAAAGAAAGAGAGGAGAGAGGGTTAGAGAGAGAGAGGAGAGAGAAAAGAGGAGAGAGGGTTAGAGAGAGAGAGGAGAGAGAAAAGAGGAGAGAGGGTTAGAGAGAGAGAGAGAGAGTCCAATACGATGGACTGAGGAGAGAAAGAAGAGAGGAGTGAAAGAAGGAGAGAGAGAGATGGTTAGAGAGAGAGGAGAAGAGAGGAGAGAAAGAGAGAATATGTGCTCATACATATAAACAGACTATGCTAGCAGGTTAGCTGTGTTCATACATATAAACAGACTATGCTAGCAGGTTAGCTGTGTTCATACATATAAACAGAAAGATGCTAGCAGGTTAGCTGTGTTCATACATATAAATACGACTATGCTAGCAGGTTAGAGAAGAGAGGAGTTCATACATATAAACAGACTATGCTAGCAGGTTAGCTGTGTTCATACATATAAACAGACTATGCTAGCAGGTTAGCTGTGTTCATACATATAAACAGACTATGCTAGCAGGTTAGCTGTGTTCATACATATAAACAGACTATGCTAGCAGGTTAGCTGTGTTCATACATATAAACAGACTATGCTAGCAGGTTAGCTGTGCTCATACATATAAACAGACTATGCTAGCAGGTTAGCCGTGTTCACACATATAAACAGGCTATGCTAGCAGGTTAGCCGTGTTCACACAGGGCTCTTCTCTCACCGGGGTTCTTCCTTCTCTCTGGATTTGTTTGTAGATGTGGAACAGTCGAGCGGTGAAGTCGTCCACTTCGATGGTGCTGAAAACACAGAGTTTAAAGACTCAGAGAGAGCAGCAGGTCAAAGGTCAAAGGTCACGTCACAGGTGTTAGTCTGAGTCTGGGGGATCGTCCCTGTACTGTCATGTTTCAGAGTTTTACTTCAGTGTGACGTGTTTCTGACACTTTAAACCTTCATTTCTCTAAATGAAGCTGTTTGTTTGTGTCATGAGACACATTTGGCCCTTGTTTATTTTGTTTGTTTACATCATGGTTGTTTACATTACTGTTGCTAGGTAACAGTTGTGGAATTACCTCTGAATGTCACATCTGCTGCTCGGAAATATAAAAATAGTAACAAATAAAAAAATCATAATAATAAAGTCAAGACTTTTTGTAAAACCTAAATATAATAACCTGTGTATTTAGGTTTAAATTGTTAATTGCCATGGTAACGGTCCTGATGTTTCATTATTGTGAAATCCATGGATATAACAGACTGTATAAAAATGGACACAGTTAACGCGTTTCTGACTCATCGACTCTGGCTCCAGTTCACTTTACATTGAAAAACTGTTGCTCAGTCAGACTCATTTTGGTCTTAAATGTTCGTATTAACCCTGTTCATCAGGGGCGTCAAGCACATTTTCACTGAGGGCCACATCAGCAAAATGGCTGCTCTCAAAGGGCCAGATGTAAAATAAATGTAACTACTTTTTAAACTTGTTAATTAACTGTTTCTGTATTTATTACTTATTCAAGTTACAAATATTGCACTTGCATTTGCCTAGATGTAAAAATATGGCTGTGTAACTGTGTATCTCCTGATAAAATGACATGTTAAGATCATCAGACCTTTTAATTGAACCTGTCGAGGGCCACATTAATTGATGCGGAGGGCCACATTTGGCCCGCGGGCCTTGAGTTTGACACACGTGCTCTACACGAACCCTCCTGGGGTTTTTATTTTTGATAGTATTAAAAACAGACTGATCCTCGAGGTCGCTCCTTTAGCATTAGCAGCAGGTTTGATTGACAGCGTTGGTAAACCAGCGGTGCAGGTGTGAACTGGGGTTATCTTCAACATCCTCGCTCCTGATTGGCTCTTTGGTTGCTATGATACTCACAGTCAGAATTCCAAATGTGTAACTCTGCTCCAGGTTCATCTCTAACCTGCTCCAGCCTCGAGGAGCTTCACCTGGAGCTGAAGCTGTGGTGACGTCTCACTCAGTCTGTAACAGTCTGTGGTCTGTGGTCAGGTTAAGAGCTCTACAGCCGATCATCTGTGAGGAGCGTTACCTGGACAGAGCCTGCTCCAGAAACACCTCGTCCTGACTGACCCGATCCACCAACGTGTTGAACAGAGTCTGGACCTCCACAGCCTGAAGGTACAGAGCCCGGGGCACCGGGACGGGCAGGAGGGTAAAGGGCATGAGGGTAAAGGGCACATGGGTAAAGGGCACATGGGTGACCTGCAGAGAGGGACCGGGTCAATACAGAGGAGCAGAGACGGAGATGGAGGAGCAGCGAGACAGAGGAGCAGAGACAGAGGAGCAGAGACAGAGACGGAGGAGCAGAGAGACAGAGGAGCAGAGAGACGGAGGAGCAGAGACAGAGACGGAGAGAGACGGAGGAGCAGAGACAGAGACAGAGAGAGACGGAGGAGCAGAGAGACAGAGGAGCAGAGAGACAGAGGAGCAGAGAGACGGAGGAGCAGAGAGACGGAGGAGCAGAGACAGAGGAGGAGAGAGAGACGGAGGAGCAGAGACAGAGACAGAGAGAGACGGAGGAGCAGAGAGACGGAGGAGCAGAGAGACGGAGGAGCAGAGAGACGGAGGAGCAGAGACAGAGGAGCAGAGACAGAGGACGGAGGAGGAGGAGCAGAGACAGAGGAGCAGAGAGACAGAGGAGCAGAGAGACGGACGGAGGAGCAGAGACAGAGGAGCAGAGACACGGAGGAGCAGAGACAGAGGAGCAGAGAGGAGCAGAGAGCAGAGAGACGGAGGAGCAGAGAGACGGAGGAGCAGAGACAGAGACAGAGGAGACAGACAGCAGCAGAGCAGAGGAGACGGAGAGGAGGAGCAGAGAGACGGAGGAGCAGAGAGAGACGGAGAGAGACGGAGGAGCAGAGAGACGGAGGAGCAGAGAGACGGAGGAGCAGAGAGACGGAGGAGCAGAGACAGAGGAGCAGAGACACGGAGGAGCAGAGACAGAGGAGCAGAGAGACAGAGGAGCAGAGAGACGGAGGAGCAGAGACAGAGGAGCAGAGACAGAGGAGCAGAGAGACGGAGGAGCAGAGACAGAGGAGCAGAGACAGAGGAGCAGAGAGACGGAGGAGCAGAGACAGAGGAGCAGAGACAGAGGAGCAGAGACAGAGGAGCAGAGAGACAGAGGAGCAGAGAGACGGAGGAGCAGAGACAGAGACGGAGGAGCAGAGACAGAGGAGCAGAGACAGAGGAGCAGAGAGACAGAGGAGCAGAGAGACGGAGGAGCAGAGAGATGGAGGAGCAGAGCAGAGGACAGAGGAGGAGAGAGACAGAGGAGCAGAGAGACAGAGGAGGAGAGAGACAGAGGAGCAGAGACAGAGGAGCAAGACAGGAGGAGAAAGGAGGAGAAAGGAGCAGAGGAGCAGAGAGGAGCAGAGAGGAGCAGAGAGGAGCAGAGAGGAGCAGAGAGGAGCTCACATGTGCAGGTTTCATGGTGGGTGGAGGCCTCATCAGAACTCCATGTAAAAACAGGCTGCATCTCGAGCAAACTCCACCAGGGGCTGGAGCCAAAAGCCTCGTCTTTGAGAAGAGCCTCGAACGGCTCAGGGACATCTGAGAGAGAAAAAGAAGAAACACGAGAGAAAAAAAAGAAAAAAAACAAAACACGAGAGAAAAAGAACAAAACACAGAGAGATAAAGAACAAAAACAAGAGAAAAAGAACAAAACACGAGAGAAAAAGAACAAAACACGAGAGAAAAAGAACAAAAAGAGAACAAAACAAAACGAGAGAGAAAAAGAACAAAAACACGAGAGAAAAAGAACAAAAACACGAGAGACAAAACACGAGAAAAAAAAGAAAAACACGAGAGAAAAAAGAAAAAAGAACAAAACACGAGAGATAAAGAAACAAAACACGAGAGAAAAAGAACAAAACACGAGAGAGAAAAAGAAACAAAACACGAGAGAGAAAAACAAAAACACGAGAAAAACGACAAGACACGAGAGATAAAGAACAAAACACGAGAGAAAAAGAACAAAACACGAGAGAGATAAAGAAACAAAACACGAGAGAGAAAGAAACAAAACACGAGAGATAAAGAACAAAATGACGAGAAAAAAAAGAACAAAACACGAGAGAGAAAAAGAACAAACACGAGAGAAAAAGAACAAAACACGAGAGAAAAGAACAAAACACACGAGAGAGAAAAAAGAACCAAAACACGAAAAGATAAAGAACAAAACACGAGAGAGAAAAAAAGAAAGAACCAAAACACGAAAGACGTGAAAAAGAACAAAAACGAGAAAATTCACGAGAGAAAAAGAACAAAACACGAGAGAAAAACAAAAAGAACAAAACACACGAGAGAGAAAGAAACAAAAACACGAGAGAGAAAAAAAGAACACAAACACGAGAGAAAAGAACAAAACACGAGAGAAAAAGAACAAAACACGAGAGAAAAAGAACAAAACACGAGAGAGGAAAAGAACAAAACACGAGAGAAAAAGAACAAAACACGAGAGAAAAAGAACAAAACACGAGAGAAAAAGAACAAAACACGACGAGAGAGAAAAAGAAACAAAAACACGAGAGAAAAAAGAACAAAACACGAGAGAGAAAAAGAACAAAACACGAGAGAAAAAGAACAAAACACGAGAGAGAAAAAAGAAACAAAACACGAGAGATAAAGAACAAAACACGAGAGACAAAAGAACAAAACACGAGAGAAAAAGAACAAAACACGAGAGATAAAGAACAAAAACACGAGAGAGAAAAAGAACAAAACACGAGAGAGAAAAAAGAACAAAACACGAGAGAGAAATAGAACAAAACACGAGAGAAAAAGAACAAAACATGAGAGAGAAAAAAGAACAAAAACACGAGAGATAAAGAACAAACACACGAGAGAGAAAAAGAACAAAACACGAGAGAAAAAGAAGAAAAAAACACGTGAGAAAAAAGAACAAAACACGAGAGAGAGAAAAAGAACAAAACAAACGACGAGAGAAAAAAGAACAAAACACGAGAGAGAAAAAGAACAAAACACGTGAGAAAAAGAAGAAAAAAACACACGAGAGAGAAAAAGAACAAAACACGAGAGAAAAAAGAACAAACAAAACACGAGAGAAAAAGAACAAAACACGTGAGAAAAAAGAAAAAACACGAGAGAGAAAAAGAACAAAACACGAGAGAGAAAGAACAAAACACGAGAGAAAAAGAACAAAACACGAGAGAAAAAGAACAAAACACGAGAGATAAAGAACAAAACACGAGAGAAAAAGAACAAAACACGAGAGATAAAGAACAAAACACGAGAGATAAAGAACAAAACACGAGAGAAAAAGAACAAAACACGAGAGATAAAGAACAAAACACGAGAGAAAAAGAACAAAACACGAGAGAGAAAAAGAACAAAACACGAGAGATAAAGAACAAAACACGAGAGAAAAAGAACAAAACACCAGAGATAAAAGAACAAAACACGAGAGAAAAAAGAACAAAACACGAGAGAGAAAAAGAAACAAAACACGGGAGAGAGAAAAAGAACAAAAACACGAGAGATAAAGAACAAAACACGAGAGAGAAAAAGAACAAAACACGAGAGAGAAAAAAGAACAAAACACGAGAGATAAAGAACAAAACACGAGAGAAAAAGAACAAAACACGAGAGAGAAAAAGAACAAAACACGAGAGATAAAGAACAAAACACGAGAGATAAAGAACAAAACACGAGAGAAAAAGAACAAAACACGAGAGAAAAAGAACAAAACACGAGAGAAAAAGAACAAAACACGAGAGAGAAAAAGAACAAAACACCAGAGAAAAAGAACAAAACACCAGAGAAAAAGAACAAAACATGAGAGAAAAAGAACAAAACACGAGAGAAAAAGAACAAAACACGAGAGAAAAAGAACAAAACACGAGAGAAAAAGAACAAAACACGAGAGGAAAAAGAACAAAACACGAGAGAAAAAGAACAAAACACGAGAGATAAAGAACAAAACACGAGAGATAAAGAACAAAACACGAGAGATAAAAAGAACAAAACACAGAGAGATAAAGAAACAAAACACGAGAGAAAAAGAACAAAACACGAGAGATAAAGAGAAAAAAACACGAGAGAAAAAGAACAAAACACGAGAGAGAAAAAGAAACAAAACACGAGAGATAAAGAACAAAACACGAGAGATAAAGAACAAAACACAGAGAGAGAAAAAGAACAAAACACGAGAGATAAAGAACAAAACACGAGAGATAAAGAAAAAACACGAGAGAGAAAAAAAACAAAACACGAGAGAAAAAGAACAAAACACGAGAGATAAAGAACAAAAAACGAGAGAGAAAAAGAACAAAACACGAGAGATAAAGAACAAAACACGAGAGATAAAGAACAAAACACGAGAGAAAAAGAACAAAACACGAGAGAAAAAGAACAAAACACGAGAGATAAAGAACAAAACACGAGAGAAAAAGAACAAAACACGAGAGAGAAAAAGAACAAAACACCAGAGAAAAAGAACAAAACACGAGAGAGAAAAGAACAAAAACACGAGAGAAAAAGAACAAAACACGAGAGAAAAAGAACAACAAAACACGAAGAGAAAAAGAACAAACACACGAGAGAGAGAAAAAGAACAAAACACGAGAGAAAAAAGAACAAAACACGAGAGAAAAAAGAACAAAAACACGAGAGAAAAAAGAAAAACACACGAGAGAGAAAAAGAACAAAACACCAGAGATAAAGAACAAAACACGAGAGAAAAGAGAGAAACAAAGACAAAACACGAGAGATAAAGACCACAAAACACGTGAGAAAAAGAACAAAACACGAGAGATAAAGAACAAAAACACGAGAGAAAAAAGAACAAAACACGAGAGAAAAAGAACAAAAACAGAGAGAGAAAAAGAACAAAAAACACGAGAGATAAAGAACAAAAACACGAGAGAAAAAGAAAAAACACGAAACACGAGAGAGAAAAAGAACAAAACACGAGAGATAAAGAACAAAACAGAGAGAGGAAAAAGAACAAAAACACGAGAGAAAAAAAAGAACAAAACACGAGAGAAAAAAGAACAAAACACGAGAGAAAAAGAACAAAACACGAGAGAAAAAGAACAAAACACGTGAGAGAAAAAGAACAAAACACGAGAGATAAAGAACAAAACACGAGAGAAAAAGAACAAAACACGAGAGATAAAGAACAAAACACGAGAGAAAAAGAACAAAACACGAGAGAAAAAGAACAAAACACGAGAGAAAAAAGAACAAAACACGAGAGAGAAAAAAGAACAAAACACGTGAGAAAAAAGAACAAAACACGAGAGATAAAGAACAAAACACGAGAGATAAAGAACAAAACACGAGAGAAAAAGAACAAAACACGAGAGAAAAAGAACAAAACACGAGAGAAAAAGAACAAAACACGAGAGAAAAAGAACAAAACACGTGAGAAAAAGAACAAAACACGTGAGATAAAGAACAAAACACGAGAGAAAAAGAACAAAACACGAGAGAAAAAGAACAAAACACGAGAGATAAAGAACAAAACACGAGAGATAAAGAACAAAACACGAGAGAAAAAGAACAAAACACGAGAGAAAAAGAACAAAACACGAGAGAAAAAGAACAAAACACGTGAGAAAAAGAACAAAACACGAGAGAGAAAAAGAACAAAACACGAGAGAAAAAGAACAAAACACGAGAGAAAAAGAACAAAACACGAGAGAAAAAGAACAAAACACGAGAGATAAAGAACAAAACACGAGAGATAAAGAACAAAACACGTGAGAAAAAGAACAAAACACGAGAGAAAAAGAACAAAACATGAATAGCAGGGATGTGATGCTAACCGTAGGCACTGCTCTGTCTGAAGTTCTTTTACTGAAGTTAGACTTTAATCTGAGCTTTGTTTTAAAAAACTGATTTAACGGGAAATCTGATCTGTGCTGTTACACACGTCCCTCTCAAATAACATAACAGTCACAAGCTAGCTAGCATTAGCATTAGCATTAGCATTAGCATTAGCATTAGCCAACAGTTTTTCAGTGAGTCTCACCTTTTTGTGTAAAATCAAACTCTGAACAGAACCATGAGCTCGAACTGACCACAGGAAAACCTTTAAATCACTTTTTGATGTTTTTCCTTTATAGAGACTCAAGTAGAACAAAGTCACTCCAGCCTGAAGCCGTCTCTTTATGAGTTTATGAGAACATCATTTTAGTTTTGTAAATTCATCTTATTTCAGAAGTTGCCGTGGGCGGTGCCAGAGTCACTCAGGTTGTATCACACAGTGAACCTGCGACCTCCTGCGTTCATCAGATTCTGACAGTAAATCAGGTCTGTGAGGACGATCACGAGGAGGTTCTCAAAACAAGACCAAAGTACAAAACCACTAAATAATCATCATTTAATCCACAAAATCACACTGGAAAGAAAATGTGAAAAGACTCTCACTTGGACATGTTTGGACGTCCTCTCTGCTCTTCGTCTCTGGAGCTCAGCAAACACCAGGCTCCTTTAAGTCATGGGCAGGAGCAAACCTGTCTCACCTGTCTCACCCGTCTCACCCGTCTCTCCTGTCTCACAACTGTGACAAATGTAACAGCTGTGACATCTAGAGCATGTTTCCTTTGTTTTTTTTAATTCAAGCTTTCTAACATATTACAATCATGTGAACAAACCTGGAGTGTGTGTTGGCTTTGTGGGCCATGTGCGTGGGTCTGGTTGTGTGGGTTTGGTTGTGTGGGTACACACATACATCACATACATCACACACGCATCACAGAAATCATACACATCACATACACATCACACACATCACATACATCACACACACATCACATACACATCACATGCACATCACATACATCACACAAATCATACACACCACACACATATCACACACATCACATACATCACACACATCACATACACATCACACACATCACATACATCACACAAATCACATACACATCACACACATCACATACATCACACAAATCATACACACATCACATACATCACATACATCACATACACATCACATACATCTCACACATAACATACACATCACATACATCACACACATCCCACACATCACACACACGTCTCACAGACATCACATACACATCACATACACATCATACACAACACATACACATCATACACAACACATACATCACATACACAACACATACATCACATACACAACACATACATCACATACATCACATACATCACACACATCACATACACAACACATACATCACATACACATCACATACATCACATACACATCACATACACAACACATACATCACATACACATCACATACACAACACATACACATCACATACACATCACATACATCACATACACATCACATACACAACACATACATCACATACACATCACATACACAACACATACACATCACATACACAACACATACATCACATACACATCACATACACAACACATACACATCACATACACATCACATACACATCACATACACAACA
>JAIEZT010000025.1:232500-267500 GCA_019594935.1 Periophthalmus modestus
CCCCTGAACCGGACCCCCTCTGGTCCCTGACTGCGCCTAGAAATTCTGTCCATAAATACGATGAACAGAATGATCTTCCTCAAAGAACATCATCAAATAACATTAAAGAAGATAATCAAAGAACATCGAAGAACATCACTGTCTGAAAGTGATGATCAGAGAATATCAAAGAACATCTACTTTAACAAAAGAGATGCCCCCACATGGAGCTGGAGGTCCCACCCTCACATGGAGCTGGACCTCACATGGAGCTGGAGGTCCCACCCTCACATGGAGCTGGAGGTCCCACCCTCACATGGAGCTGGACCTCACATGGGGCTGGAGGTCCCACCCTCACATGGAGCTGGAGGTCCCACCCTCACATGGAGCTGGACCTCACATGGAGCTGGAGGTCCCACCCTCACACGGAGCTGGACCTCACATGGAACTGGGCCTCACATGGAGCTGGAGGTCCCACCCTCACATGGAGCTGGACCTCACATGGAGCTGGACCTCACATGGAGCTGGAGGTCCCACCCACCCTCACATGGAGCTGGGGCCTCACATGGAGCTGGAGGTCCCACCCTCACATGGAGCTGGGCCTCACATGGAACTGGGCCTCACATGGAGCTGGAGGTCCCACCCTCACATGGAGCTGGGCCTCACATGGAGCTGGAGGTCCCACCCTCACATGGAGCTGGGCCTCACATGGAGCTGGAGGTCCCACCCTCACATGGAGCTGGGCCTCACATGGAACTGGGCCTCACATGGAGCTGGAGGTCCCACCCTCACATGGAGCTGGGCCTCACATGGAGCTGGAGGTCCCACCCTCACATGGAGCTGGGCCTCACATGGAGCTGGAGGTCCCACCCTCACATGGAGCTGGGCCTCACATGGAACTGGGCCTCACATGGAGCTGGAGGTCCCACCCTCACATGGAGCTGGGCCTCACATGGAGCTGGAGGTCCCACCCTCACATGGAGCTGGCCTCACATGGAGCTGGAGGTCCCACCCTCACATGGAGCTGGAGGTCCCACCCTCACATGGAGCTGGGCCTCACATGGAGCTGGAGGTCCCCACCCTCACATGGAGCTGGACCTCACATGGAGCTGGACCTCACATGGAGCTGGAGGTCCCACCCTCACATGGAGCTGGGCCTCACATGGAGCTGGAGGTCCCACCCTCACATGGAGCTGGGCCTCACATGGAACTGGGCCTCACATGGAGCTGGGGTCCCACCCTCACATGGAGCTGGGGCCTCACATGGAGCTGGAGGTCCCACCCTCACATGGAGCTGGGCCTCACATGGAGCTGGAGGTCCCACCCTCACATGGAGCTGGACCTCACATGGAGCTGGACCTCACATGGAGCTGGACCTCACACGTTGCTGGAGTCTTGTCTTTGCTCATCTTCAGACCTCATTAATGTCAGTAGTTCGTGGGTGAAGGGGTTGTTAGAGTCCTGTGTGTGCTGTACTCACGATCTCCTGCAGGGGGCACTTGGACTTGAGCCATTCAAACAGAGCGTCGTTCTTAAAGGCTCCGGCGCTTCCTCCGCGGCTCTTCTGGATCGCGGCGATGGTCACGGCGTTTCTGACCGTTTCTATCATCCCTGAAAGTAAACGACAAACAAACATGAACCTGAGAGCGGACTCTGACGGACCGAACGAGTGCGGCTCCACCCACTCTGGGGGGGGGGGGTGTTCTACATGTTTCTCTGTGCTGGAATGTTTAGCTGTTACCATGGTGACACAATGTACACATTAGCATCGCCTGATATGTTTTTAGATCATCTGAAACTCAAGACAAAATCACAAACTGATTTAAAGAGCTCATGTTCAGGAGCCTGTGGTCAGTCTGAGCCTCTGGTCCGTGGTTAATGTGAGAGAGACTCACTGAAAAACTGTTGGCTAATGCTAATGCTAATGCTAATGCTAATGCTAGCTAGCGTGCGACTGTGATGTTATTTAAGAGGGACGTGTTTAACAGCACAAATCACCTGTTGGAGTTCAGATAAGTCAGATCTTTACGGTCAGATAAAAAAAATCTAAATAAAACTCAGATTAAAGTCAGAGCTGCAGACAGAGCAGTGCCTCCAGTTAGCCCCCCTCTTCCTCCTCCCAGAGACTACTGATGACATCAGCTGCAGAGTATCAATAGAAGTGACGTCACCACAGTTTTCGGCTCAAAGCTCATCGATGCTAGCATTACAGCGGCTAATCTGGAGCCAGCTTCAAGGTTCTCAGGATTAAATATTAGACTCAGATCAGGTAAACTCCAGGTTTGTGCTGAAACAGGAAGTGCTCCCATGATCACTTCCTGTTTGGAACACGGCGCGAGCAGGTTCGCTCTGTCCTTTTATATTCACAGACTCTGGTCTTTACCGAGGTTGTGTCCGGTGGCGATGCAGCCGTACGGTATCAGGTTCAGGTCCAGAGACTTGTCCTGCCAGATCGAGTCCATCAGAACGAACGTCTGAGGAGAGAGAAGGCGGCGGCCATTTTGGATTCATCACCATGAGCGAGAACGCAGCAGGAAGTACAACAGAACGTCTGACACACCTGTATCACGAGCATGTCCTGGCGCAGGTCGTCTCCGTGTTTGAAAATGATTCCCACCGGGTCAGGGGTTGTAGGGGAGGGGTCAGAGGTCATGGTGGAAGGGTCAGAGGTCACAGGGGAGGGCATCGGCTCGAACTCCAACCACAGGGGCTTTTTTTTGGAGGCCATCACCTTACACTTCTCCAACTGAAAAAGACCCGGTTTAGTCCTGGTTTAGTCCCGGTTTAGTCCCGGTTTAGACCTGGTTTAGTCCTGGTTTAGTCCTGGTTTAGTCCTGGTTTAGTCCTGGTTTAGACCCGGTTTAGACCCGGTTTAGTCCTGGTTTAGACCTGGTTTAGACCTGGTTTAGACCTGGTTTAGTCCTGGTTTAGTCCTGGTTTAGTCCTGGTTTAGTCCTGGTTTAGTCCTGGTTTAGACCCGGTTTTAGACCTGGTTTAGACCCGGTTTAGTCCTGGTTTAGACCTGGTTTAGTCCTGGTTTAGTCCTGGGTTTAGTCCTGGTTTAGACCCGGTTTAGACTGGTTTAGTCCTGGTTTAGACCTGGTTTAGTCCTGGTTTAGTCCTGGTTAGTCCTGGTTTAGTCCTGGTTTAGACTGGTTTAGTCCTGGTTTAGTTTCAAACTCACGATGACGTTTCCGACTTTGACTCGAGGATCAAACGGCAGAACAAACTCAGGAGGGAGGTCACTGTTCTGGAGAAACTCCCGGAGGCGCAGAGGAGCTGAGGAGAAAACACAAAGTGTCAGAGGCCGAGAAAATGAGAAATGAAAGATCAAAAATTCAAAAATGAATCACTCCAAATGCAAGTTGAGAGGAAGATGAGAAGAGACTAGAACATGTTTAAAGATCAGTTTGGACGGGGAACACGAGCAGGAACACGAGCAGGAACACGAGCGGGAACAACGAGCGGGAACAACGAGCGGGAACACGAGCAGGAACACGAGCAGGAAACACGAGCAGGGAAAAACGAGCGGGAACAACGAGCGGGAACAAACGAGCGGGGAACAACGAGCGGGAACACGAGCAGGAACACGAGCAGGAACACGAGCAGGAACAATGAGCTGGAACACGAGCAGGAACAACGAGAACACGAGGGAACACGAGCAGGAACACGAGCAGGAACACGAGCAGGAACAACGAGCGGGAACACGAGCGGGAACACGAGCGGGAACAACGAGAGGGGAACAACGAGCGGGAACACGAGCAGGAACACACGAGCAGGAACAACGAGCGGGAAACGAACGAGCGGGAACACGAGCAGGAACACGAGCAGGAACACGAGCAGGAACACGAGCAGGAACAACGAGCGGGAACACGAGCAGGAACACGAGCGGGAACAACGAGCGGGAACAACGAGCGGGAACACGAGCAGGAACACGAGCAGGAACACGAGCAGCAACACGAGCAGGAACACGAGCAGGAACACGAGCAGGAACAACGAGTGGGAACACGAGCAGGAACACGAGCAGGAACACGAGCAGCAACACGAGCAGGAACACGATCAGGAACACGAGCAGGAACAATGAGCTGGGACACGAGCAGGAACACGAGCGGGAACACGAGCAGGAACAACGAGCGGGAACACGAGCGGGAACACGAGCAGGAACAACAAGCGGGAACACGAGCGGGTGCTAATGTTCATATGTTGATTTACAGACACAGATGACACTACAGTCACAAGCTAGCACTAGCATTAGCATTAGCATTAGCATTCATTGAACCCCCTCCCCCCACTGTGATGTCACTCCACAGGGCTGAGAAACGACTGTTTTCCTCTTGTTTAGTTTAAATATAAAGTATGTTTTGTACCTTGGGGGTCGACGTCTCTTTTCTGGAACAACTGTTTTATGTCCAACGCCACGGTGTGCAGAGCCTCCACCGCCTGGACCTGAAGCACACTCAGGTCAGGTCACACTCAGGTCAGAGACAGGAACAAACACACTCAGGTCAGAGACAGGAACAAACACACTCAGGTCAGAGACAGGAGAACAAACACACTCAGGTCAGAGACGTGAACAAACACACTCAGGTCAGAGACAGAAAAAACACACACTCAGGTCAGAGACGAGAACAAACACACTCAGGTCAGAGACGTGAACAAACACACTCAGGTCAGAGACGTGAACAAACACACTCAGGTCAGAGACGTGAACAAACACACTCAGGTCAGAGACGTGAACAAACACACTCAGGTCAGAGACGTGAACAAACACACTCAGGTCAGAGACGTGAACAAAACACACTCAGGTCAGAGACAGTGAACAAACACACTCAGGTCAGAGACGTGAACAAACACACTCAGGTCAGAGACGTGAACAAACACACTCAGGTCAGAGACACTCAGGGAACAAACACACTCAGGTCAGAGACGTGAACAAACACACTCAGGTCAGAGACAGGAACAAACACACTCAGGTCAGAGACGTGAACGTGAACAAACGCACTCAGGTCAGAGACGTGAACAAACACACACTCAGGTCAGAGACGTGAACAAACGCACTCAGGTCAGAGACAGGAAACAAACACACTCAGGTCAGAGACAGGAAACAAACGCACTCAGGTCAGAGACAGGAACAAACGCACTCAGGTCAGAGACACGAAACAAACGCACTCAGGTCAGAGACGTGAACAAACGCACTCAGGTCAGAGACGTGAACAAACACACTCAGATCAGAGACGTGAACAAACACACTCAGGTCAGAGACGTGAACAAACGCACTCAGGTCAGAGACTGGAACAAACACACTCAGGTCAGAGACGGGAACAAACGCACTCAGGTCAGAGACACGAACAAACGCACTCAGGTCAGAGACGTGAACAAACACACTCAGGTCAGAGACGTGAACAAACACACTCAGGTCAGAGACGTGAACAAACGCACTCAGGTCAGAGACAGGAACAAACACACTCAGATCAGAGACGTGAAACAAACACACTCAGGTCAGAGACAGGAACAAAACACACTCAGGTCAGAGACAGGAACAAACGCACTCAGGTCAGAGACGTGAACAAACACACTCAGGTCAGAGACAGGAACAAACACACTCAGGTCAGAGACAGGAACAAACGCACTCAGGTCAGAGACACGAACAAACGCACTCAGGTCAGAGACACGAACAAACGCACTCAGGTCAGAGACGTGAACAAACGCACTCAGATCAGAGACGTGAACAAACACACTCAGGTCAGAGACAGGAACAAACACACTCAGGTCAGAGACGTGAACAAACACACTCAGGTCAGAGACAGGAACAAACACACTCAGGTCAGAGACAGGAACAAACGCACTCAGGTCAGAGACACGAACAAACGCACTCAGGTCAGAGACACGAACAAACGCACTCAGGTCAGAGACGTGAACAAACGCACTCAGATCAGATCAGACGTGAACAAACACACTCAGGTCAGAGACAGGAACAAACACACTCAGGTCAGAGACGTGAACAAACACACTCAGGTCAGAGACAGGAACAAACACACTCAGGTCAGAGACGTGAACAAACACACACTCAGGTCAGAGACAGGAACAAACACACTCAGGTCAGAGACAGGAACAAACGCACTCAGGTCAGAGACACGAACAAACGCACTCAGGTCAGAGACACGAACAAACGCACTCAGGTCAGAGACACGAACAAACGCACTCAGGTCAGAGACAGGAAACAAACGCACTCAGGTCAGAGACAGGAACAAACGCACTCAGGTCAGAGACACGAACAAACGCACTCAGGTCAGAGACGTGAACAAACACACTCAGGTCAGTGTAACGCTGTAATTAAAAGGCCCATATCACTCTATTCTCTGACCTCTGACCTCTGACCTCTGCTCTAATGTTTCCTCGTCACAAACAGCTGGAGTCGTGTTTTGTTTCATTCACATGTTTAACTCACAAACCTGCAGATTTAGACTGAAAACTAAACTAAAACTAAACCAGGACTAAACCAGGTCTAAACCAGGACTAAACCAGGTCTAAACCAGGACTAAACCAGGACTAAACCAGGTCTAAACCAGGTCTAAACCAGGTCTAAACCAGGTCTAAACCAGGACTAAACCAGGACTAAACCAGGTCTAAACCAGGACTAAACCAGGTCTAAACCAGGACTAAACCAGGTCTAAACCAGGACTAAACCAGGACTAAACCAGGTCTAAACCAGGTCTAAACCAGGACTAAACCAGGTCTAAACCAGGTCTAAACCAGGACTAAATCAGGACTAAACTAGGACTAAACCAGGACTAGACCAGGACTAAACCAGGTCTAAACCAGGTCTAAACCAGGACTAAACCAGGTCTAAACCAGGACTAAACCAGGTCTAAACCAGGACTAAACCAGGTCTAAACCAGGTCTAAACCAGGTCTAAACCAGGTCTAAACCAGGACTAAACCAGGACTAAACCAGGTCTAAACCAGGACTAAACCAGGTCTAAACCAGGACTAAACCAGGGCTAAACCAGGACTAAACCAGGTCTAAACCAGGACTAAACCAGGACTAAACCAGGTCTAAACCAGGTCTAAACCAGGACTAAACCAGGTCTAAACCAGGTCTAAACCAGGTCTAAACCAGGACTAAATCAGGACTAAACTAGGACTAAACCAGGACTAAACCAGGACTAAACCAGGTCTAAACCAGGTCTAAACCAGGTCTAAACCAGGTCTAAACCAGGTCTAAACCAGGACTAAACCAGGTCTAAACCAGGTCTAAACCAGGTCTAAACCAGGTCTAAACCAGGACTATACCAGGACTAAACCAGGTCTAAACCAGGTCTAAACCAGGTCTAAACCAGGTCTAAACCAGGTCTAAACCAGGACTAAACCAGGTCTAAACCAGGTCTAAACCAGGTCTAAACCAGGTCTAAACCAGGACTAATACCAGGACTAAACCAGGACTAAACCAGGTCTAAAACCAGGTCTAAACCAGGTCTAAACCAGGTCTAAACAGGTCTAAACCAGGACTAAACAGGTCTAAACCAGGTCTAAACCAGGTCTAAACCAGGTCTAAACCAGGACTATACCAGGACTAAACCAGGTCTAAACCAGGTCTAAACCAGGTCTAAACCAGGTGTACCTGTTGCCGTAGGCACTGGAGCATGCCCCGCCCACAGCCCAGCAGGTAGGCCTCCAGGATCACAGCCATCCTCTGTCTGAAGTACGGACACCCCAGAACCTCACTGCGCATGTACCAGAACAGGAAGTGCCCGATTCTCTTACTCTGCACAAAAAACAACAAACATCA
The DNA here is from genome assembly GCA_019594935.1 of Periophthalmus modestus. NCBI lineage: Eukaryota > Metazoa > Chordata > Actinopteri > Gobiiformes > Gobiidae > Periophthalmus > Periophthalmus modestus. The sequence goes on from JAIEZT010000025.1 coordinate 240,268, forward strand.
ACAGAAACAAAACACAGTTTAAACAGTTTAAACAGTTTTGTTGGTTCTGTTTAAAGCTCTGAGCTGTTGATTTATGTTAAACTGAAATGAGAGTCTGGACTGAGGACTGACCCGCAGAGCTCGACGGATCAGGAACCGAGCCAAGAAACTGTCGTGATACGGCTCCACTTTCAACGTCTGGAACAAACACAAGACACGGTCCTGGTTTAGTCCTGGTTTAGTCCTGGTTTAGACCTGGTTTAGACCTGGTTTAGTCCTGGTTTAGTCCTGGTTTAGACCTGGTTTAGTTCTGGTCTAGTCCTGGTTTAGACCTGGTTTAGACCTGGTTTAGTCCTGGTTTAGTCCTGGTTTAGTCCTGGTTTAGACCTGGTTTAGACCTGGTTTAGTCCTGGTTTAGTCCTGGTTTAGTCCTGGTTTAGACCTGGTTTAGTCCTGGTTTAGTCCTGGTTTAGTCCTGGTTTAGACCCTGGTTTAGTCCTGGTTTAGACCTGGTTTAGTCCTGGTTTAGACCTGGTTTAGACCTGGTTTTAGTCCTGGTTTAGTCCTGGTTTAGTCCTAGACCTGGTTTAGTCCTGGTTTAGACCTGGTTTTAGTCCTGGTTTAGTCCTGGTTTAGACCTGGTTTAGACCTGGTTTAGTCCTGGTTTAGTCCTGGTTTAGACCTGGTTTTAGACCTGTTTTAGGTCTAGTCCTGGTTTAGACCCGGTTTAGACCTGGTTTAGACCTGGTTTAGTCCTGGTTTAGACCTGGTTTAGACCTGATTTAGTTCTGGTCTAGTCCTGGTTTAGACCCGGTTTAGACCTGGTTTAGACCTGGTTTAGTCCTGGTTCAGTCCTGGTTTAGTCCTGGTTCAGTCCTGGTTTAGTCCTGGTCTAGTCCCGGTCTAGTTCCTGGTTCAGTCCTGGTTTAGTCCTGGTTTCAGTCCTGGTTCAGTCCCGGTCTAGTCCTGGTTTAGTCCTGGTTAGTCCCGGGTTTAGTCCTGGGTTTTAGTCCTGGTTTAGTCCTGGTTTAGTCCTGGTTAGTCCTGGGTCCTGGTTCTAGTCCCAGTTTCAGTCCTGGTTTAGTCCTGGTTCAGTCTCTCAGGTTTAGTCCTGGTTAGGGGTTCAGTCCTGGTTTAGTCCTGGGTTAGTCTGGTTCAGTCCTGGTTTAGTCCTGGTTCAGTCCTGGTTTAGTCCTGGGTCAGTCCTGGTTTAGTCCTGGTTCAGTCCTGGTTCAGTCCTGGTTTAGTCCTGGTTCAGTCCTGGTTCAGTCCTGGTTCAGTCCTGGTTCAGTCCTGGTTCAGTCCTGGTTCAGTCTGGTTTAGTCCTGGTTTAGTCCTGGTTTAGTCCTGGGTTCAGTCCTGGTTTAGTCCTGGTAGTCCTGGTTTTAGTCCTGGTTTAGTCCTGGTTCAGTCCTGGTCAGTCCTGGGTTTAGTCCTGGTTTAGTCCTGGGTCAGTCCTGGTTTAGTCCTGGTTCAGTCCTGGGTTAGTCCTGGTTAGTCCTGGGTTCAGTCCTGGTTTAGTCCTGGTTCAGTCCTGGTTCAGTCCTGGTTTAGTCCTGGTTCAGTCCTGGGTCAGTCCTGGTTCAGTCCTGGTTCAGTCCTGGGTCAGTCCTGGTTTCAGTCCTGGTTCAGTCCTGGTTCAGTCCTGGTTTAGTCCTGGTTCAGTCCTCGTTCAGTCCTGGTTCAGTCCTGGTTCAGTCCCGGTCTAGTCCCGGTTTAGTCCTGGTTTAGTCCTGGTTCAGTCCTGGTTTAGTCCCGGTCTAGTCCCGGTCTTGTCCTGGTTCAGTCCTGGTTCAGTCCTGGTTCAGTCCTGGTTCTAGTCCTGGGTCTAGTCCTGGTTTAGTCCTGGTTCAGTCCTGGGTTCAGTCCTGGTTCAGTCCTGGTTAGTCCCTGGTTCAGTCCTGGTTTAGTCCTGGGTCAGTCCTGGTTCAGTCCTGGGTTCAGTCCTGGTTCAGTCCTGGTTAGTCCTGGTTAGTCCTGGGTCAGTCCTGGTTTAGTCCTGGTTCAGTCCTGGTTCAGTCCTGGTTCAGTCCTGGGTCAGTCCTGGTTCAGTCCTGTTTCAGTCCTGGTTCAGTCCTGGTTCTGGTCCTGGGTTAGTCCTGGGTCAGTCCTGGTTCAGTCCTGGTTTAGTCCTGGTTCAGTCCTGGTTCAGTCCTGGTTCAGTCCTGGTCAGTCCTGGTTTCCTGGTTCAGTCCTGGTTCAGTCCTGGTTAGTCCTGGTTTAGTCCTGGTCTAGTCCTGGGGTCTAGTAGTCGGTCTAGTCCTGGTTCAGTCCTGGGTCAGTCCTGGTTTCAGTCCTGGGTCAGTCCTGGTTCAGTCCTGGGTCAGTCCTGGTTCAGTCCTGGTTTAGTCCTGGTTTAGTCCTGGTCTAGTCCCGGTCTAGTCCGGTCTAGTCCTGGTTCAGTCCTGGTCAGTCCTGGTTTAGTCCTGGGTCAGTCCTGGTTCAGTCCTGGGTTCAGTCCTGGTTCAGTCCCTGGTTCAGTCCTCCTGGTTTAGTCCTGGTTAGTCCTGGTCTAGGTCCGGTCTAGTCCCGGTCTAGTCCTGGGTCAGTCCTGGGTCAGTCCTGGTTCAGTCCTGGTTCAGTCCTGGTTTAGTCCTGGTTTAGTCCTGGTCTAGTCCCGGTCTAGTCCCGGTCTAGTCCTGGTTCAGTCCTGGGTCAGTCCTGGTTTAGTCCTGGGTCAGTCCTGGTTCAGTCCTGGGTCAGTCCTGGTTCAGTCCTGGTTTAGTCCAGGTTTAGTCCTGGGTCAGTCCTGGTTTAGTCCTGGGTCAGTCCTGGTTCAGTCCTGGTTCAGTCCTGGTTCAGTCCTGGTCTAGTCCTGGTCTAGTCCCGGTCTAGTCCTGGGTCAGTACCTGTACGAGTTGGAGCAGGTAGGTCAGGACTTGGTCGTTGCTCAGACAGTCCAGTCTCTCCACGGCGAGTCTTCTCACTCTGTGGTCGATAAAGTCCAGTCCCAGCAGCTCCAGGGCCACAGTGAGGTCCAGGTGCTGCGGCGCCCCCCACTGGTCGAGGAGCCAGTGCACGTCCTCCACGGCGCGGCGGTCCATCCAGTTCACCCCCCGCAGGAACTCGGGCAGGTGCGACGCGTAGCGCACGCTCTCCTGCCGGAAGTGACCGAGGCCCGGGCGCCCCAAGGGAGGCCTGAGGGTCACGCCGGGACCGGCCGGGGCGGAGGGGTCAGGGGTCACGGGGGAGGGGTCAGGGGACGACAGGGGCTCGGAGGGCGGAGGGGAGTCGGTAGAAGCAGAGGGTGAAGAGGTGCACTGTAAAACAAACATCAGGTCAGACTGAGTGTGGAGGTGGAGGTGGAGTGTGGAGGTGGAGTGTGGAGGTGGAGTGTGGAGGTGGAGTCCTGGTTGTGTCCTGGTGTGGAGTGTGGAGTGTGGAGTGTGGAGGTGGAGTGTGGAGGTGGAGTGTGGAGGTGGAGTGTGGAGTGTGGAGGTGGAGTGTGGAGGTGGAGTGTGGAGGTGGAGTGTGGAGGTGGAGGTGGAGGTGGAGTGTGGAGTGTGGAGTGTGAGGTGGAGGTGGAGTGTGGAGTGGAGGTGGAGTGTGGAGTGTGGAGTGTGGAGTGTGGAGTGTGGAGTGTGGAGTGTGGAGTGTGGAGTGTGGAGTGTGGAGTGTGGAGTGTGGAGTGTGGAGTGTGGAGTGTGGAGTGTGGAGTGTGGAGTGTGGAGTGTGGAGTGTGGAGTGTGGAGTGTGGAGTGTGGAGGTGGAGGTGGAGGTGGAGTGTGGAGGTGGAGTGTGGAGTGTGGAGGTGGAGTGGAGGTGGAGTGTGGAGTGTGGAGTGGAGTGTGGAGTGTGGGGTGGAGGTGGAGTGTGGAGGTGGAGTGTGGAGTGTGGAGGTGGAGTGTGGAGTGTGGAGTGTGGAGGTGGAGTGTGGAGTGTGGAGTGTGGAGTGTGGAGTGTGGAGTGTGGAGTGTGGAGTGTGGAGGTGGAGTGTGGAGTGTGGTGTGGAGGAGTGTGGAGTGTGGAGTGTGGAGTGGAGTGGTGGAGGTGGAGGTGGTGAGGTGGTGTGGAGGTGGAGTGTGGTGTGTGGAGTGTGGGTGTGTGGAGTGTGGAGTGTGGAGTGTGGAGTGTGGAGTGTGGACTGTGGAGTGTGGAGTGTGGAGTGTGGAGTGTGGAGTGTGGAGTGTGGAGTGTGGAGGTGGAGTGTGGAGTGTGGAGTGTGGAGTGTGTGAGTGTGGAGGTGGAGTGTGGTGTGAGTGTGGAGTGTGGAGTGTGAGGTGTGGGAGTGGTGGAGTGTGGAGGTGGAGGTGGAGTGGAGGTGGAGTGTGGAGGTGGAGTGTGGAGTGTGGAGGTGGAGTGTGGAGTGTGGAGTGGGTGGAGTGTGGAGTGTGGAGTGTGGAGTGTGGAGTGTGGAGGTGGAGTGTGGAGGTGGAGTGTGGAGGTGTGTGGTGTGGAGTGTGGAGTGTGGAGTGTGGAGTGTGGAGTGTGGAGGTGGAGGGTGGAGTGTGGAGGGTGGAGTGTGGAGTGTGGAGTGTGGAGTGTGGAGGTGGAGTGTGGAGGTGGAGTGTGGGAGTGTGGAGGTGGAGTGTGGAGGTGTGGGAGTGTGGAGGTGGAGTGTGGAGTGGAGTGGAGTGTGGAGTGTGGAGTGTGGAGGTGGAGTGTGGAGTGTGGAGTGTGGAGTGTGTGGAGTGTGGAGGGTGGAGTGTGGAGGTGGAGTGTGGTGTGGAGTGTGGAGTGTGGAGTGTGGAGTGTGGAGGTGGAGTGTGGAGTGTGGAGTGGAGGTGGAGTGTGGAGTGTGGAGTGTGGAGTGTGGAGTGTGGAGTGTGTGGGTGTGTGAGGGGAGTGTGGTGGAGTGTGGAGGTGGAGTGTGGAGGTGGAGTGGAGTGGAGTGTGGTGGTGGAGTGTGGAGTGTGGAGTGTGGAGGTGGAGTGTGGAGTGGAGTGTGGTGTGGAGTGTGGAGTGTGGTGTGGAGTGGAGGGTGGAGTGTGGAGTGTGGAGTGTGGAGGTGGAGTGTGGAGGTGGAGTGTGGAGTGTGGAGTGTGGAGTGTGGAGGTGGAGTGTGGAGTGTGGAGTGTGGAGTGTGGAGGTGGAGTGTGGAGGTGGAGTGTGGAGGTGGAGTGTGGAGTGTGGAGTGTGGAGGTGTGGAGTGGGAGTGTGGAGTGTGGAGTGTGGTGTGGAGTGTGGAGTGGAGTGGAGTGGAGTGTGGAGTGTGGAGTGTGGAGTGTGGAGTGTGGAGTGGAGGTGGAGTGTGGAGTGTGGAGTGGAGTGTGGAGGTGGAGTGTGTGGAGTGTGGAGTGTGGAGGTGGAGTGTGGAGGTGGAGTGTGGAGGTGGAGTGTGGAGGGTGACCAAAGATGGCCGCCTGTTGTTTGCCGTGACAGATTTTGCCTCATTACTTCCTGGATACTGGACTAGCTCCTCCCCCTGCGTGACAGAGACGTGCACCATGTGATCAGCTCTGACCAATCAGAGCGATGCTGTTTGACTCAGGGCGGGGCTAAGTCTCACAAAGCTGAAGTTCAGACTCTTTGAAGATTTAAACGTTCAAAAAAGTTTATGTTTTGAAAATACAGAAGAATTGTGAAAGTTTCAACTCACATAAATGCACTGTGCTCAGGTCAGAGGTCACAGGTCACAGGTCAGGTACATTAACCCCTTGTTATATTGTGCTCTAGGGTCGGGTCACTGGTTCTGTCGTGTTTCAGTGTGGAGTTCTGACCCGGTTCTGCTGGCTCTGGGTTCTGGACGAGTTGGGCAGCACCACGGGGAAACTGTAGCGGTCCAGACAGACGCTGATGGCCACGGAACCGGCGACGTCGGGGTTTGTGGCGGTTGAGAGTTTGTCGGCGCCGAACGTCACGGCTTCGTCCTGGGTTTGGGTCGGACAGCTCCACATGTGCAGCGTGTGAGAACCCTGACTCAGAACCGACCTGCGAGAACAGTTTCAGATCAGAACCTTCTACACCAGAGCTCCTCCAGCAGATCTGTGGTGTGGGAGCGAGGGGACGGGGGCGGAGCCTCGCACAGGCTCGTACCACGAACTGTAAGGACGGTTCGCTAGATTATTAGGATTACTCGTGTTCTAACCCATGGTCTGGGACTTTTTTTTAAAGTTCATTTTGCCTTAAACTCAAAACAGGGAGAACATGCAAACTCCAGACAGTGTGAGTCTAATGGTGTTTCAGCTTCATGTGGAGACGTGACTCACGAGCCAGATCACGTGTGTTTGGAGCCTGTTACCACGGAAACCAAACAAAGAGGAACCAGATCAACAAACCACCTGGAACTCAACACTTCCCCTTAACAAGAACTAAACCAGGACTAAACCAGGTCTAAACCAGGACTAAACCAGGTCTAAACCAGGTCTAAACCAGGACTAAACCAGGTCTAAACCAGGTCTAAACCAGGTCTAAACCAGGACTAAACCAGGTCTAAACCAGGTCTAAACCAGGTCTAAACCAGGTCTAAACCAGGACTAAACCAGGACTAAACCAGGACTAAACCAGGTCTAAACCAGGACTAAACCAGGTCTAAACCAGGACTAAACCAGGTCTAAACCAGGTCTAAACCAGGACTAAACCAGGACTAAACCAGGTCTAAACCAGGACTAAACAAAGGACTAAACCAGGTCAAAACCAGGACTAAAACCAGGACTAAACCAGGTCTAAACCAGGTCTAAACCAGGACTAAACCAGTTCTAAACCAGGACTAAACTAGGACTAAACCAGGTCTAAACCAGGACTAAACCAGGTCTAAACCAGGTCTAAACCAGGACTAAACCAGGACTAAACCAGGACTAAACCAGGTCTAAACCAGGACTAAACCAGGTCTAAACCAGGTCTAAACCAGGTCTAAACCAGGACTAAACCAGGACTAAACCAGGACTAAACCAGGTCTAAACCAGGACTAAACCAGGTCTAAACCAGGACTAAACCAGGTCTAAACCAGGTCTAAACCAGGACTAAACAAGGTCTAAACCAGGTCTAAACCAGGACTAAACCAGGTCTAAACCAGGTCTAAACCAGGTCTAAACCAGGACTAAACCAGGACTAAACCAGGACTAAACCAGGTCTAAACCAGGACTAAACCAGGTCTAAACCAGGACTAAACCAGGTCTAAACCAGGTCTAAACCAGGACTAAACAAGGTCTAAACCAGGTCTAAACCAGGACTAAACCAGGTCTAAACCAGGTCTAAACCAGGACTAAACAAGGTCTAAACCAGGATTAAACCAGGACTAAACCAGGTCTAAACCAGGACTAAACCAGGTCTAAACCAGGACTAAACCAGGACTAAACCAGGTCTAAACCAGGACTAAACCAGGACTAAACCAGGACTAACCACCAGGTCTAAACCAGGACTAAACCAGCACTAAACCAGGACTAAACCAGGTCTAAACCAGGACTAAACCAGGTCTAAACCAGGTCTAAACCAGGTCTAAACCAGGACTAAACCAGGACTAAACCAGGACTAAACCAGGTCTAAACCAGGACTAAACCAGGTCTAAACCAGGACTAAACCAGGTCTAAACCAGGTCTAAACCAGGACTAAACCAGGTCTAAACCAGGACTAAACCAGGTCTAAACCAGGACTAAACCAGGACTAAACCAGGACTAAACCAGGACTAAACAAGGATTAAACAAGGACTAAACCAGGTCTAAACCAGGACTAAACCAGGTCTAAACCAGGTCTAAACCAGGACTAAACCAGGACTAAACAAGGATTAAACAAGGACTAAACCAGGTCTAAACCAGGACTAAACCAGGACTAAACCAGGTCTAAACCAGGACTAAACCAGGACTGGATTAGCCTCGCCTGAGAGCCCCGTGTGAGAGTCTCGTGTGAGAGTCTCGTGTCAGAGTCTCGTCTGAGAGTCTCGTCTGAGAGTCTCGTGAGAGTCTCGTGTGAGAGTCTCGTCTGAGAGTCTCGTGTGAGAGTCTCGTGTGAGACTCTCGTCTGAGAGTCTCGTCTGAGAGTCTCGTGAGAGTCTCGTGTGAGACTCTCGTCTGAGAGTCTCGTCTGAGAGTCTCGTGTGAGTCTCGTGTGAGAGCCTCCTCCTCCTAGATTTGATACTAGTTTTAGTATCGATTAGTGTCTGACTTTTGCTTAAGTCGATTCCATAACATTAGTATAAGTAACTTCACCTGTGGTCGATGAGGAGCAGGTTCACAAAGTAAAGCATTTTCCCGTTTCCTTTGGGCGTCTCCGTCCTGACACCAGGGGGCAGTGTCCCTTTGGATTTGGGCGTCTCCGTCCTGACACCAGGGGGCAGTGTGCTTTTGGATTTGGGCGTCTCCGTCCTGACACCAGGGGGCAGTGTGCTTTTGGATTCTTTGCTGGAGCTTTTGGGCTCTTTCGTGGACCCGCTCTTCACATCCTGTCTGGTTAGCGTGTTGTCGTTAGCCGCGGCGTTGATGGTCAGACCTAGCTTAGCGCCTCGGGGCAGGTCACTCAGGAGAACGTCAAACTCCAGCCACTCGTTCCACAGCACCTCATCCGCCATCGCTTTGGGGGCGGAGCTAACCGACGCTCGCACTTTGCTCCCGTACAGCAGCTCCGCCTCCACGTACACGAGGGGAGGGCACTTCTCCGGCAGCGCGGCCACGTCAAACCCGAGCAGTTTGACGCGCAGTTTCCTGTTACAGTCCCACAGAGAAATCATAAAGATGTCGTCCACGTCCTTTTTGTCCAAGCGCAGGTCGTCATGGGAGCTGAACTGACCGCTGAAGCCATCGACGGGGGGCCAGTCCTCGATGTCCAGGGCGTCGCTGGGGAGACAGGACCACGGCAGGACCGACAGGTGCAGGGCCCGGTGGGTTTTCATGCAGTGACGCACCCACAGGAAGTCACTGAGTCTGTGCTCTCCACTGAAGAACTCCTCACGACCCGAGACTTTGAGAACCAGAAGACCAGAGCGATCGAAGTCCACGCCCTGCTCCTCAAAAACTTGATAAACCATCTGTAAAAGAGACAAGAGACCGGGACTGAACCAGGACTGAACCAGGACTGAACCAGGATTGAACCAGGACTGAACCAGGACTGAAACAGGACTAAACCAGGATTAAACCAGGATTAAACCAGGGTGTGTGGTCATGTCTCTGGTCGTGTTTGTGGCCGTGTCTGTGGGCGTGTCTGTGGGCGTGTCTGTGGGCGTGTCTATTTCTGTAGATGTCTCTGTTGGTGTGTCCATGGGCGTGTCAGTGTCCGCGGGCGTGTCCGTGGTCTTGTCCGTGTCTGTAGTTGTGTCAGTGGGCGTGTCCGTGGTCATGTCAGTGGGCGTGTCAGTGTCCACGGGCGTGTCCGTGGGCGTGTCTGTGGTCATGTCAATGGTCGTGGGCGTGTCCGTGGTCATGTCAGTGTTCGTGGGCATGTCAATGGGCGTGTCTCTGGTCATGTCTGTGGGCGTGTCCGTGTCCGTGGGCATGTCTGTGGGCGTGTTAGTGGGCGTGTCTCTGGTCGTGTCTGTGGGCGTGTCCGTGGGCGTGTCTGTGGTCGTGTCTGGGGGCGTGTCCGTGGGCGTGTCCCGTGGGCGTGTCTGTGGTCGTGTCTGTGGGCGTGTCCGGGGCGCGGTCCGTGGGCGTGTCTCTCTGGTCGTGTGTGGGCGTGTCCGTGGGCGTGTCTCTGGGCGTGTCTCTGTGGCGTGTCCGTGGGCGTGTCTCTGGGCGGGTGTCTGTGGGCGTGTCTCTGGTCGTGTCTCTGGGCGTGTCTGTGGGCGTGTCCGTGTCTGTGGTCGTGTCTGTGGGCGTGTCCGTGGGCATGTCTGTGGTCGTGTCTGTGGTCGTGTCCGTGGGCGTGTCTGTGGTCGTGTCTGTGGGCGTGTCCGTGGGCGTGCCCGTCGGCGTGTCCGTGGGCGTGTCTCTGGTCGTGTCTGTGGGCGTGTCCGTGGGCGTGCCCGTCGGCGTGTCCGTGGGCGTGTCTCTGGTCGTGTCTGTGGGCGTGTCCGTGGGCGTGTCCGTGGGCGTGTCTCACCTGCAGCAGTCCGGAGGCCGTCTTGCTGTGCTCCACTTTGAGACTGAAGCTGATCTTGTCCATGTAGTGCAGCGTGACGAGGAGCCTCCTCTTGGCGTGCTCCTGCAGCTCGTGGGGCAGAGGCGTGTGCGTGACCCAGGGCTCCGTGGCGTACTCCAAGAGGTCACGGCTCGCCACCTCCTGTCGCCGCGGTGACGCCAGCTTCCGCCGCGTGAAGGTCAGCTCGTCCAATCGGTCGCGAGTTTCTTTCTCCAGGTCGTGTCCGATCAGGTACGTGAGGAGCCGCTGCTGCTCCTCCCTCTGCTCCGAGTCTAGCGCCACCACCTGGTCATGAAACGTAAAACCCCAGAGTCTGTTTACTCACATTTAAAAGAAGAGGTATTTACTCCTGTGGGGTATTAAAGAGGAGGTATTTACTCCTGTGGGGCATTAAAGAGGAGGTATTTACTCCTGTGGGGTATTAAAGAGGAGGTATTTACTCCTGTGGGGTATTAAAGAGGAGGTATTTACTCCTGTGGGGTATTAAAGAGGAGGTATTTACTCCTGTGGGGTATTAAAGAGGAGGTATTTACTCCTGTGGGGTATTAAAGAGGAGGTATTTACCTCTGTGGGGTATTAAAGGGGAGGTATTTACTTCTGTGGGGTATTAAAGGGGAGGTATTAACTGTCACATTTTTAAATCTCCATGTTTCCTTTTATTGTTTGAAGATGTTATATTCTCCCAAAACAACATATTCACATATTTTAAAAGTTTCATTTTTGAAGCTCTGAGTCTCTCTTTTCTCTCTGTGCTAAGCCCCTGATGGGTGATGTAGACTTGTGGGCGGAGCCTTGTACATGGGTGATGTAGGCTTGTGGGCGGAGTCTCGTACATGGGTGATGTAGGCTTGTGGGTGGAGCCTTTGAAAAGGACCCGGGAGAGATCTCTAGATTACTCAAACATGTGCGGACGACATTTAAATCCGGTCCATGATTTGGATGAAGCTCCAGTGCCTCTTTAACCCTGGTCAGTGTCGCTTTGGCCCTGATCCTTCATCATTATGGCACAAAAACGCCCAAACTCCTGATCTGACGACATCACGACGCTCGGCCGCAGTAAACGTGTTAAAACGACGTCTGTGTGACGTGTTGTGGAGACGTGTTCTGAACATGTTTACATCTGTCCTTCACTCTCACACGAGGACACACTATGTACTACACCACTGGAGCTGATGGAGGACATACTATGTACTACACCACTGGAGCTGATGGAGGACACATTATGTACTACACCGCTGGAGCTGATGGAGGACACATTATGTACTACACCACTGGAGCTGATGGAGGACACACTATGTACTACACCACTGGAGCTGATGGAGGACACATTATGTACTACACCGCTGGAGCTGATGGAGGACACATTATGTACTACACCACTGGAGCTGATGGAGGACACATTATGTACTACACACCGCTGGAGCTGATGGAGGACACATTATGTACTACACCGCTGGAGCTGATGGAGGACACATTATGTACTACACCACTGGAGCTGATGGAGGGACACATTATGTACTACACCGCTGGAGCTGATGGAGGACACATTATGTACTACACCACTGGAGCTGATGGAGGACACATTTATGTACTACACCACTGGAGCTGATGGAGGACACACTATGTACTACACCACTGGAGCTGATGGAGGACACATTATGTACTACACCACTGGAGCTGATGGAGGACACATTATGTACTACACCACTGGAGCTGATGGAGGACACACTATGTACTACACCACTGGAGCTGATGGAGGACACACTATGTACTACACCGCTGGCTGATGATGGAGGACACATTATGTACTACACCACTGGAGCTGATGGAGGACACATTATGTACTACACCACTGGAGCTGATGGAGGCAGAAGTGCGTCCAGGCTTCCTCTTTGTTTCCTCTTTTGGTCGGCTCCATTATCGGCTGTAACTGCCTCGATGAGTTTCTCGTGGGGCTGAGCTCTGTGGGTGACCTCACACTCACTCAGTCACTTCTTCCATCCTGAGCGTTCACACAAAGCGTAGCATTAGCGGCTTTATATATGGTCTCCTGTGATTGGTCCGTTCCTGTGATGGCGCCCGCCCCTCGCTGCGGCCTTAATGACACAGAGTTAAATCAATGGAAGGCAGGACTCGGGCTTTTAATGGGAGCTGCACTAATAATAATGTCGTTCTCTGATTAGTTTCATGTTCCAGTCCTCACGTCTGTGACGGCGTTACCACGACAACGCCGCCCCACGACAACGCCGCCCCACGACAACGCCGCTCCACGACAACGCCGCTCCACGACAACGCCGCTCCACGACAACGCCGCCCCACGACAACGCCGCTCCACGACAACGCCGCCCCACACGACAACGCCGCCCCACGACAACGCCGCCCCACGACAACGCCGCTCCACATCTTCTGGTCAGTTTTACTTTCACTGAAGCAGGAGACGTGAACCCTGATCCTGATCCCTCCTCAAAAACGATCTAAAAGAGTTTAAGATCCATCCATGTTTGAGTCATCTAGAGATCTCTCCCAGGCCCTATTCAAACCCTCCTCCCACAAGTCTACATCACCCATGTACGAGGCTCCACCCACAAGCCCACATCACCCATGTACGAGGCTCCACCCACAAGCCCACATCACCCATGTACGAGGCTCCGCCCACAAGCCTACATCACCCATGTACGAGGCTCCGCCCACAAGCCGACATCACCCATGTACGAGGCTCCGCCCACAAGCCGACATCACTCGTGCTCCACACGACAATCCTCCATAAATAAACAAAACCATGACACAAAACTGTTCACAGCAACTGCTCTGAATATTTTTAATCTAACTGAGCTCGTCTGTTATACTAAACCAGGACTAAACCAGGTCTAAACCAGGTCTAAACCAGGACTAAACCAGGACTAAACCAGGACTAAACCAGGACTAAACCAGGTCTAAACCAGGACTAAACCAGGTCTAAACCAGGACTAAACCAGGACTAAACTAGGACTAAACCAGGACTAAACCAGGTCTAAACCAGGACTAAACCAGGTCTAAACCAGGACTAAACCAGGACTAAACCAGGACTAAACCAGGTCTAAACCAGGATTAAACCAGGACTAAACTAGGACTAAACCAGGACTAAACCAGGTCTAAACCAGGACTAAACCAGGACTAAAACAGGATTAAACCAGGACTAAACTAGGACTAAACCAGGACTAAACCAGGACTAAACCAGGACTAAACCAGGTCTAAACCAGGACTAAACCAGGACTAAACCAGGTCTTGTGTTACCTGCTTGACCAGTACTCTGGCTCTCTTGTGTCCTGCCCGGTCGTGTGTCCAGGGGATGTGCAGGGTCCTCAGCACCTGGCAGTCGTCGTAGGCTTCGACCCACTCTCGCCCCCTGGGGTACAGGAGGCTACTCTTCTCTGGGTCCAGCACCGACAGAGGCTCGGGATGAACGCTCGTCTCCTGGACCTCAACAACGAGCACAACGTCAACCTCCACATGGGCACTTCTGACGAGGATCCGTAAAAGTATTGAAAACCAGGCACTAATTTAAATAATTCGAATAAATAAAAGACGGGCCTCTACTCTCTGGAAATATGGCACGGAGATTTAAAGCTACACTGTGTAACTTTTATGTTGGAGAGTCTCATCGTGGTCTGTATAAAGTTGTGGATTATCTCATCGAGGCCAGCAGGTGTATCTCATGTGTAATTCTATATTTGGAAATCCGACTGTAAGTATCATAGCAACCAAGAGCCAATCCGGAGCAAGACTGGTGAAAGTACCGCCCCTTCCTGTCCACACCCCTGGTTTAGCACGGAGCGGGTGCTTAGCAATGCTATCAATCAATTGCTAACGCTAGCAGGATCGACCTCAGTATTAATGTTCATGGAGCACTTCCTGCTCCATCGACTCTGGCTCCAATTCACTTTCTGTGTAAAAACCATGTCTCTCTCTCTCTCATGTTGGTCTTAACCCAGAGAGTCACATGACCTGAGCCACCTGACATGAGTCACATGACCTGAGCCACCTGACATGAGTCACATGACCTGTCACATGACCTGAGTGCAGTGATCTGTGAGTATAGTCTGAGGTGCAGGTCTGTGGTGTGGGGGGTTAGGGGCTGGGGGAGACATTCGGACACAGTCCTGGTCATGAGTGGTACCTGCATGCAGATGCGCAGTCGGAGCTGGTAGACGCTGCACTGAGCCGGCAGAGTCACCCTCACCGTTTGACCCGGATGCCCTTCCTCGCAGAGAAACGCCGGAGGTCCAGAGTCAAACTGAAACTCACAGTCAAAAGTCAGAAGGTTCTCAGAGCTGGGCGCGGGTGAGGCCGGGGCGGGTGAAGCCGGGGGGGTGAGGCGGGGCGGGTGAAAGCTGGGCGGGGCGGGGAAGGCCGGGGCGGGTGAGGCGGGTGAGGCCGGGGCGGGTGAAGCCTGGGCGGGTGAGGCCGGGGCGGGTGAGGCCGGGGCGGTGTGAGGCTGGGCGGGTGAGGCCGGGGCGGTGAAGCCTGGGCGGGTGAGCCTGGGCGGGTGAGGCCGGGGCGGGTGAGCCTGGGCGGGTGAAGCTGGGCGGGTGAGGCCGGCGCGGGTGAGGCCGGGGCGGGTGAAGCCTGGGCGGGTGAGGCGGGGCGGGTGAGGCCTGGTCGGGTGAGGCCTGGGCGGGTGAGGCCTGGGCGGATGAAGCCGGGGGGGGGTGAGGCCGGGGCGGGGGTGAGGCCTGGGCGGGTGAGGCCTGGGCGGGTGAGGCCGGGGCGGGTGAGGCCTGGGCGGGGTGAAGCCTGGGCGGGTGAGGCCGGCGCGGGTGAGGCCGGGGCGGGTGAAGCCTGGGCGGGTGTGAGGCCGGGCGGGTGAGGCCTGGGCGGGTGAGGCCTGGGCGGGTGAGGCCTGGGCGGATGAAGCCGGGGCGGGTGAGGCCTGGGCGGGTGAGGCCGGGGCGGGTGAGGGCCGTCGGCTCGTCTGCTCTGAGGGGGACAAAATATCAAAGAGTTACCTTCACAACTGTACAATTATTCTATATGAGACACATTTGTGATATCAAAGTATAAAATGGCTGCTTGTGTCTAAGCACACAGGTCAGATCTGTGAAAAGGCGAGCCCCATCACAGTAAAAGCATGTTTTTTTAAGTCATGTTTGAGCAATACAAACACCCTTAATAAATGAACACTGTACGTTTAAAGACACAGTGGAACAGGCCCAGTCTATACTCAGACTGAGCAGCTGCTTAGAGCCTCAAGGCCACCAGAGGGCCCCCAAGAGCCCATACATTTATATTGAAAAGAATAAAATATATCAAGTTTTATTGGACACAGAGCTCTCTCAAACTATTACATTTGTTTTACATCTATAGTAGCAAAATATCTGCTGCTGCTACGTTTGTTTTTGAGTCGGGGAATCCACCAGAAATGAAGAAAAAAAGTCTTATTTGTTCGTCTGCGGTTCTTGTGGCTGTGGTAGTTGTGACATTCTGGATGTTTTCAGTCTGGTGTTGGTCATCCATCCATCCATCCATCTTCTTCCTCTTATCCAGGGCCGGGTCGAGAGGGCAACAGTCTGAGCAGATTTCCAGATTTCCTCACCCCAGACACGTCCTCCAGCTCCTCCGGTGGGACCCCAAGGCGTTCCCAGGCCAGAGACATAGTCCCTCCAGCGTGTCCTGGGTCTTGCCCAGGGCCTCCTCCCGGTGGGACATGCCCAGAACACCTCCCTAGTGAGGCGTCCAAGAGGCATCCTCCATCCACGATCTTGTCCTTTCGATCATTACCCAGAGCTCCTGATCATGTGAGGGCAGGAGCGCAGACTGAGGTCAATCAAGAGCTTTTGTCTGAACTCACCACGACAGACGACACAGCGACACTGAAGCAGACGCTGATCCAACTGTCGATCTCACGCTCCACCCTCCCCTCGAGAAGAAGACCCGAGATACTCGATCCTCCACCTGAGGCAGAGACTCTCCACCTGCAGAGGGCGCCACCTTCTTCTGGTCGAGAACCATGGCCTCAGATTTGGAGGAGCCCCTCCGGCCCCTGAACCGGACCCCCTCCGGCCCCTGAACCGGACCCCCTCCGGCCCCCGAACCGGACCCCCTCCGGCCCCTGAACCGGACCCCCTCCGGCCCCTGAACATCGGTTTTCAGCTGCTGTGGACTATTCCAGGCAATGCATCAACAAAGCAGTTTCCATGGAAACAGGAGGTCACCAGAAAAGTTACAAAGTGCAGCTTTAAGTGAATCTTTTTGTAGCAGAAACTATTTTAAACCTGTTCAGTTACATGTTGGGCTCCTTCAATCGGCCCATATCATTACGTCTAAATGGAGTCTCTCTGTGATCTATGATACCTGTGCGTCTCCATGGTGACGGGCGGCTCCGCTCCTCTCTGCTCCTCTCTGCTCCTCTCTGCTCCTCTCTGCTCCTCTCTGCTCCTCTCTGCTCCTCTCCTCTCAGCTCCTCTCAGCTCCTCTCTGCTCCTCTCTGCTCCTCTCCTCTCAGCTCCTCTCAGCTCCTCTCTGCTCCTCTCAGCTCCTCTCGTCTCTGCTCCTCTCTGCTCCTCTCCTCTCAGCTCCTCTCAGCTCCTCTTGCTCCTCTCAGCTCCTCTCGTCTCTGCTCCTCTCTGCTCCTCTCTGCTCGTCTCTGCTCCTCTCTGCTCCTCTCGTCTCTGCTCCTCTCAGCTCCTCTCTGCTCCTCTCTGCTCCTCTCGTCTCTGCTCCTCTCAGCTCCTCTCTGCTCCTCTCTGCTCCTCTCTGCTCCTCTCGTCTCTGCTCCTCTCTGCTCCTCTCTGCTCCTCTCGGCTCCTCTCGGCTCCCTCAGAGCAGGACTCACTCTGCACCCGTCTCACTTCAGTTCCTGTTCACCTGCTCTGACACTTCCTCGTTCTTTAGGGCGTTTTTGTTCAGAACAGGTTTGACTCACATTTTAAAGAATCCACACGTGAGTTTGTATCACACACAAGAGGAGAGAGGAGGAGAGAGAGGAGCAGAGAGGAGGAGAGAGGAGGAGAGAGGAGAGAGGAGAGAGGAGAGAGGAGGAGAGGAGGAGAGAGGAGAGAGGAGAGAGGAGGAGAGAGGAGAGGAGAGAGGAGAGAGGAGGAGAGAGGAGAGAGGAGGAGAGGGGAGGAGAGAGGAGAGAGAGGAGGAGAGAGGAGGAGAGAGGAGAGAGGAGAGAGGAGAGAGGAGAGAGGAGGAGAGAGGAGGAGAGAGGAGAGAGGAGGAGAGAGAGGAGAGGAGGAGGCAGAGAGGAGGAGAGAGGAGGAGAGAGGAGCAGAGAGGAGGAGAGAGAGAGAGAGAGGAGAGCAGAGAGAGGGAGGAGAGAGGAGGAGAGGAGGGGAGAGAGAGAGCAGGAGAGGAGGAGGAGAGAGGAGGAGGAGAGAGGAGCAGAGAGGAGGAGAGAGGAGAGAGGGGAGAGAGGAGGAGAGAGGAGAGAGGAGGAGAGAGGAGCAGAGAGGAGGAGAGAGAAGAGAGGAGCAGAGAGGAGGAGAGAGAGGGAGGAGAGAGGAGCAGAGAGGAGGAGAGAGGAGGAGGAGAGAGGAGGAGCGAGGAGAGAGGAGAGAGGAGAGAGGAGAGGAGAGGAGAGAGAGAGAGGAGGAGACAGAGAGTGGAGGAGAGAGGAGGAGAGAGAGGAGAGAGGAGGAGAGAGGAGAGGAGGGAGACAGAGAGAGGAGGAGAGAGGAGAGAGGGGAGATGGGAGGAGAGAGGAGGAGAGAGGAGGAGACAGAGAGAGGAGGAGAGAGGAGGAGAGAGGAGAGGGAGAGAGGAGAGAGGAGGAGACAGAGAGAGGAGACAGAGAGAGGAGAGAGGAGAAGAGAGGAGGAGAAGGAGAGAGGAGGAGAGAGGAGGAGAGAGGAGGAGAGAGGAGAGAGAGAGAGAGGAGGAGAGAGGAGGAGGAAGAGAGAGGAGGAGAGGAGGAGAGAGAAAGAGGAGGAGAGAGGGAGAGAGAGAGGAGAGGAGAGGAGAGAGAGAGAGGAGGGGAGAGAGGAGAGAGGGAGGAGAGAGAGAGGAGGAGAGAGGAGGGAGAGAGAGAGGAGCAGAGAGGAGAGGAGCCGACCATCACTGGGGAGAGTGGAACATGTGAAATCATCAGGAAAAAACATTTGTGCATAAAAATAAAGAAAGATCATGAATATTTGTTTTTATTGCACAGACTCATAAACAAACGTGATAAATGTGATAACTGTGATAAATGTGATAATCGTCACCAGGAGGCAGCAGAGTCACTTCTGGCTCTGAGACTCTTGGACATTTCGCTTCAATAATAAATGTCTTAGACACAGGTTTTATAATAATATACAAATACTTTATGTTCTTTGAGTTAAACTGCACATTTCCAGTTGTCATGGTAACACAGAGTTTTTCAGTCCAGTTTGGCTCTGAGTCAGATCCAGCACAAACTGTCCAGGATCAGGTGAAAGTCTGAGCTCAGAGGAACATGGAAAAGTTCTTGTCTGATCATAACACTGCACTAACAAAAGAATAAATCCATCCTCTTCTCCAGGGCCGAGTCACAGAGGGGCTCCCAGACTCCCCTCACCCCAGACACTTCCTCCAGCTCCTCCGGTGCGACTTCCCAGTGTTCCCAGGACATAGTCCCTCCAGTGTGTCCTGGGTCTTCCCCGGGGCCTCCTCCCGGTGGGACTCTCTCCTCTCCAGCCCCTGGAGCAGACCTCACTGTGGAGGCTGAGGAGTGTGATCCCCTGTAGTTGGAACACACCCTCCGTCCCTCTTCTTAAACAGAGAGACCACCCGGGTCTGACAGTCCAGAAGTTCTGTCCCCGACCTCCACACGATGTTGTAGAGACGAGTCAGACAAGACCCACAACATCCAGAGACTTGAGGTACTCGGGAGAGTACCTCAAGTCTCAGAGCCGTGCCCCAGAGGAGCTTTAACCTCCTCGGTGACTTCAGTCAGGGTGATGGACGAGGCCACCTCCAGGTCCCCGGTCTCTGCTTCCTCCTCTGAAGACCTGACGGTGGGACTGAGGAGATCCTCAAAGTTTCCTTCCACCGTCCGACACCGTCCCCAGTCGAGGTCGGCAGCTCCACACACTGTGAACAGTGTTGGTGAAGCTCCTCCTCCTGAGGCGTCGGACGGTTTGTCAGATTCTCTTTGAGGTCGTCCTATACTCCTCCTCCGTGGCCTCCCCGACCTCCTCCAAACCCTGAGTTTTTTCCACAGACTGCACGGGCCACAGCGGGCTTGTCCCGCCGGTACTTGTCAGGAGTCCCACGAGCTACAGTCTCAAACAGACTCACTTTGCAGCACAGAGGAAGAAACACTCAAACCTAAATTCTTCTCCAAAACATCTAGACATTTAAATGTCACAGATCAAACCCAAATATCCGTGCGTAATGAAGCCTCCGTGCGTAATGAAGCCTCCGTGCGTAATGAAGCCTCCGTGCGTAATGAAGCCTCCGTGCGTAATGAAGCCTCCGTGCGTAATGAAGCCTCCGTGCGTATGAAGCCTCCGTGCGTAATGAAGCCTCCGTGCGTAACGGCGCATCCAAAGTGAACCCAAAAGAAAAACCAGTTCAGCAACGTGAGTTTTAAGTCCCCAGACCCGCGCACAGCCTGTGCGCGCGGCGAGTCTCTTTTGTCTTTGGTCCATGACCCAGAGCCGGTGGCACGGCCCCGTGCGCACGCGCTCTGTCCCGAGGACGCGCTGTAAACGGTGGAGCCTCCTCCGGGAGATTAGGACCGGGTCCACCAGTGCCCGGGGCTTACGGGCAGGACTATCCCGCCTGCGCCCGGTGCGCGCGGCCCATGAGTTCGCGCGCGTTCGCCCCTCTCCAACACTGGATCCGACCGAGCAGCGCGTGGCGGGTCTCCACGTTCCTCAGGCCAAATACAAGCGGGTTTATGCACGGAGGCACCACGAGCATCACCAGCAGCGCCACGTGCATCACCGCCGCGGTGGCGGACGGTGCCGCTCCGCCGCGCGCGTCAGGAGGCGGCCGCAGCTCGAGCATCGCCGCGGTGCCTTCCACCTCCCACAGCGCGTCCGAGATGACTTTGATGAGCACCGGCAGCAGCTGCACGAACAGCATCCCGCAGTAGAACAGGACGGTTTTACGCGCGGTGGTGTTGGCCGCGTTGAACGGGATCACGGCGTTGCGCGCGTCCCGGTACATGCGCACGTAGGAGAAGGCGTAGGCCAGCAGACACAGCAGCAGCGTCACGGAGCCCGTGAGCTTCCGGAACACCGCTGCAGCGCGCGGGAACCCCAACACCTGCTCCACCGTGTCCGGTTCGCACAGCAGACCGCGCGTCACCGCCTCGTGCCGGTGCCACTGGCCCGGGTTCAGCAGAATCAGGTTCGCCGCGCTCACCGCGGTCGCGTACGTCCAGATGAGAAGCAGCGCGCCCCGCAGGCGCGCGGGCGTCACGATGACCAGGTAGTGTATCGCGTGGCACACGTACAGGTAGCGCTCGAGCGCCATGAACGTGATGGTCACGAGGCTGGAGAAGATGGTGAGCGAGCCCACGAAGTACTGCGCGAGGCACCAGGAGTCCAGCCGCACCGTGCGGCGCCGGAGCAGGGAGCGGATGACCGCGGGGCCGGAGTTGCTGCTCTGGAGGATGTCGCTCAGGATCAGGTTCTTGAGCAGCGCCAGACGCGGCTCCCAGGTCGGGTCCTCGGAGCCACCCAGACTCCACAGCGTCAGCGCGTTTATGAGGAACGAGCAGAGCGTGAGCAGCGCGAAGAGCCACAGCAGCGCGGGCACCGTGCGCTCGTGCGGCATCACGGACAGGAACATGCAGCGCGCGGGGTCCGGAGCGCGCGCACCGTCCTCCACCGGCCAGGCGCACGGAGAGGTCCCGTTCTGTCCCTGTGCGTCCAGCATGTCTGCGGAGTGTCCGTGTGCGGAGTGTCCGTGTGCGGAGTGTCCGTGTGCGGAGTGTGTCGTGTGCGGAGTGTCCGTGTGCGGAGTGTCCGTGTGCGGAGTGTCCGGTGTGTTTTCGGTGTTCCACCGGCATCTCTGAGTGTGGAGGAGAGAGAAGCGGAGCGCGCGGATACTCCTGTGAGCGTGTGCGTCATTACGCACGGACCCGGACTCTGAGCGCAGCCCTGGATCAAACTAACAGGACTAAACCAGGTCTAAACCAGGACTAAAGCAGGACTAAAATCAGGTTTAGTCCTGGTTTAGTCCTGGTTTAGTCCTGGTTTAGTCTTGGTTTAGACCTGGTTTAGTCCTGGTTTAGTCTTGGTTTAGACCTGGTTTAGTCCCAGTTTAGACCTGGTTTAGTCTTGGTTTAGACCTGGTTTAGTCCCGGTTTAGTCCTGGTTTAGTCCTGGTTTAGACCTGGTTTAGTCCTGGTTTAGTCCTGGTTTAGTCCTGGTTTAGTCCCGGTTTAGTCCTGGTTTAGTCCTGGTTTAGTCCTGGTTTAGTCCCGGTTTAGACCTGGTTTAGTCCTGGTTTAGTCCCTGGTTTAGTCCTGGTTTAGTCCCGGTTTAGTCCTGGTTTAGTCCTGGTTTAGTCCTGGTTTAGACCTGGTTTAGTCCTGGTTTAGTCCTGGTTTAGTCCTGGTTTAGTCCCGGTTTAGTCCTGGTTTAGTCCTGGTTTAGTCCTGGTTTAGTCCCGGTTCAGTCCCGGTTTAGTCCCGGTTTAGTCCTGGTTTAGTCCCGGTTTAGTCCTGGTTTAGTCCTGGTTTAGTCCCGGTTTAGTCCTGGTTTAGTCCTGGTTTAGTCCCGGTTTAGTCCTGGTTTCTTGTGGCTTTCTAAACTCTTTACTATGAGATCACTGATATCTTGTTGATCCTGTGTGATGTGGCCCCGGTGCCAGATGGAGGGGGGGGGGGGGGGGGTCAGTCCCTCTCGTTGGTCAGTGGGGGGGGGGGGGGGGGGGGTCAGTGGGGGGGGGGGTGGGGGGGGGGGGGTCAGTGGGGCGGGGCAGGAGGCTCTTCGGGGCATCCCGGTGGAGGGTATTTATGGCCCTGCTGTCCTCACTCACACAAAGGCTCGTTTCTCTGCTGCTCACTGACGCTGTGCCTCGGAGCAACACACCATGGTAAGAACCACACACCGCAGGGTACAGCCGGGATTATTCAGGCGGGTTTTACTCCAGATGCCCTTCCGCTCATGTGTGGCTGCTGTGAGCGAAGTGTCTTGCTCGGGGACACAACAGAGAACGCTCATCTGAAATTTAGTTTAGTCCGGGTTTAGTCCGGCTTTAGTCCGGCTTTAGTCCGGGTTTAGTCCGGGTTTAGTCCGGCTTTAGTCCGGCTTTAGTCCGGCTTTAGTCCGGGTTTAGTCCGGGTTTAGTCCGGGTTTTGTCCGGGTTTTGTCCGGGTTTTGTCCGGCTTTAGTCCGGCTTTAGTCCGGCTTTAGTCCGGCTTTAGTCCGAGTTTAGTCCGGGTTTAGTCCGGGTTTAATCCGGCTTTAGTCCGGGTTTACTCCGGTTTAGTCCGGCTTTAGTCCGGCTTTAGTCCGGTTCTACCTGGTGTGACGTCTTGGAGAGATTATAGATGACAGATTATAGATGACAGATTGTAGATGACAGATTATTGATGACAGATTATAGATGACAGATTATAGATGACAGATTATAGATGACAGATTATAGATTATAAATGATTATTATTCATATTTTCTGGGCTCAGATCTCAGGGAGGAGACGTTGTGAATGAGGGGGACATGCTCTGAGACGTTGTGGACGTGGAGCAGGGACAGTAACAGATTAGATTATACATGTTAGATTATAGATTATATATTATTAAAATGCTGTGACCTCAGGTCTCGGGGACGTTGTGGACGTTGTGGACGTTGTGGACGTTGTGGACACTGTGGACGTGGGGGGGACAGTAACAGGAGACACTGGGGCTTTACACGTCCAAACTTAGCAGAAGAATAACCTTGAGCAAATCCATCTCAAATCCTTCCAAAGTGCCACAGTAAAAATAGCCTCAGTGTTAGCCTGTTAGCCTGTTAGCCTGTTAGCTCAGCCTGTTTGTGAATGTAGCCTGTTAGCCTGTTAGCTCAGCCTGTATGTAGCCTGTTAGCCTGTTAGCTCAGTCTGTATGTAGCCTGTTAGCCTGTTAGCTCAGTCTGTATGTAGCCTGTTAGCCTGTTAGCTCAGCCTGCTGTGAATGTAGCCTGTTAGCCTGTTAGCTCAGCCTGTATGTAGCCTGTTAGCCTGTTAGCTCAGCCTGCTTGTGAATGTAGCCTGTTAGCCTGTTAGCTCAGCCTGTATGTAGCCTGTTAGCCTGTTAGCTCAGCCTGCTTGTGAATGTAGCCTGTTAGCCTGTTAGCTCAGCCTATATGTAGCCTGTTAGCCTGTTAGCTCAGCCTGCTTGTGAATGTAGCCTGTTAGCCTGGTTAGCTCAGCCTGTATGTAGCCTGTTAGCCTGTTAGCTCAGCCTGCTTGTGAATGTAGCCTGTTAGCCTGTTAGCTCAGCCTGCTTGTGAATGTAGCCTGTTAGCCTGTTAGCTCAGCCTGTATGTAGCCTGTTAGCCTGTTAGCTCAGCCTGCTTGTGAATGTAGCCTGTTAGCCTGTTAGCTCAGCCTGTATGTAGCCTGTTAGCCTGTTAGCTCAGCCTGCTTGTGAATGGGTTGTTTTCACTCTGAGCTCAGATACTCTGGCGCTGACGTTGCTATAGAAACCAAACTCTGCGTTCCAGATGATTTTGCAGATTATATTTTTCTCTGGTTTGTCTTAATGTTCAAGTCATCGACCTTTAGAAGAATTCAAATGTTTCTGAACAAAGGTCCCAGTGATCACAGTATTTTATCAAAAATAAAAACTTCACATGCCGTGTTCCACATGATTCTGCTCATAGTTTCCATGTGACTGTTGTAGAACTGAAAATAGTCGTATGTTTATTTTTCAGTTAGAAGCATATCACTGAAATCAAAAACTGTTTCAATCCAAACATCTGAACAGGTCGAGTTACATCTGAGGAGCCTTATTTGAGGAGCTTCTTACATCCACTGAACTTTGAGTTTGTGGAGAGTTTCTGCTTGAGTCTCTTTGCAGGATCAGAACATCCTCCAGAGCTGCAGTTTGGACGTGAACTGTCTCCTCGTAGATCTTTGACTTGAGGAGGCTTCAGAGGTTCTGAAAAAGGTTGAGGTCAGGGGAGGATGGGGACCATGAGGTTCTCTTCTTTTATGCTCATAACAGACAGTGATGCAGAGATGTTCCTGCAGCGTGAAGATGGAGCTTTGTCAAGAAGATGATTCTGCTACAGAAAACACACTTCTTCTTTTTGTACCACAGAAGAACGTGGTCAGTCAGAAACTCCACAAACTTTACAGAGGTCACCTCACACCTTCAGGACCTGAAGACCCGACCAGCTCCACCATTCTGACCCAAACATGACTCCGCCTCCTCCTCACGGACGTCACAACCTGGGACATGGCGGCTGTCTACGAACAATCCACCGCTCCATCCACCGCTCCATCCACCGCTCCATCCACCGCTCCATCCACCGCTCCATCCACCGCTCCATCCACCGCTCCATCCACCAACCATCCACCAACCATCCACCGCTCCATCCACCAACCATCCACCAACCATCCACCGATCCATCCACCGCTCCATCCACCGCTCCATCCACCAACAATCCACCAACCATCCACCGATCCATCCACCGCTCCATCCACCGCTCCATCCACCGCTCCATCCACCGCTCCATCCACCAACCATCCACCAACCATCCACCGCTCCATCCACCACCGCTCCATCCACCAACCATCCACCAACCATCCACCGCTCCATCCACCGCTCCATCCACCACCGCTCCATCCACCCAGCATCCACCGCTCCATCCACCCCCGCTCCATCCACCGCTCCATCCACCACCGCTCCATCCACCAACCATCCACCGCTCCATCCACCGCTCCATCCACCAACAATCCACCGCTCCATCCACCAACCATCCACCAACCATCCACCCACCACCATCCACCGCTCCATCCACTGCCATCCACCAACCATCCACCAACAATCCACCGCTCCATCCACCGCTCCATCCACCAACAATCCACCGCTCCATCCACCACCAACCATCCACCAACCATCCCACCCACCCACCAACCATCCACCGCTCCATCCACTGCTCCATCCACCAACCATCCACCAACAATCCACCGCTCCATCCACCGCTCCATCCACCACCGCTCCATCCACCAAGCATCCACCGCTCCATCCACCACTGCTCCATCCACCGCTCCATCCACCACCGCTCCATCCACCCACCATCCATCCACCGCTCCATCCACCGCTCCATCCACCAACAATCCACCGCTCCATCCACCAACCATCCACCACCATCCACCCACCAACCATCCACCGCTCCATCCACTGCTCCATCCACCAACCATCCACCCAACAATCCACCGCTCCATCCACTGCTCCATCCACCAACCATCCACCAACAATCCACCGCTCCATCCACCGCTCCATCCACCAACAATCCACCGCTCCATCCACCAACCATCCACCAACCATCCACCCACCAACCATCCACCGCTCCATCCACTGCTCCATCCACCAACCATCCACCAACAATCCACCGCTCCATCCACTGCTCCATCCACCAACCATCCACCAACCATCCACCAACCATCCACCAACCATCCACCGCTCCATCCACCGCTCCATCCACCGCTCCATCCACCGCTCCATCCACCGCTCCATCCACCGCTCCATCCACCGCTCCATCCACCGCTCCATCCTTCTGGACCGTCCAGGGCGTCGCTCATCAGTGAATAAGTCTGTTTGTGTGTCTTCGTGTGTTTCTGCTGAGCGCTGGTTAAGGGCTGAACAGAAGGTTTGTGCATAAAGCTTCTGGAGGATCTGGAGGAACCTTGATGTTCGAGTCCAGAGGCACCAGCAGCTTCACCCGTTTACTCTTTGTAACGGCATCTTAGAAGCTGCTCTCTTGATCTGATTTGTCTGGCAGAAACCTTCCTCATCGTGTCTTTATCTGCACAAATCTCTGAATAGTGCGATGATCACGCTTAAGTTTTCGTGAAATATCGAAGGTTTTCATACCTTGTTCAACTATTTCACACTTTTCGGTGGTAAAAGTCAAATACTGGCTCTAGAAGTACATGTTTTATTCATGTTTCCCCTTTTCCAAACATTTGAATATTAAGAGTTCAAACACATTGCAGAGGCTAACCGCTACATGCTAACTACTGTTGTGCTTGAGTCTCTATGGTTCTCATCTCTGTGGATCATTTTGTTATAATTTCCATCCATCCATTTTCTTCCTCTTATCCGGGGCCGGGTCGCGGGGGCATCAGTCTAAGCAGGGACTCCCAGACTTCCCTCACCCCAGACACGTCCTCCAGCTCCTCTGGTGGGACCCCAAGTCGTCCCCAGGCCAGAGAGACATAGTCCCTCCAGCGTGTCCTGGGTCTTCCCCGGGGCCTCCTCCCGGTGGGACATGCCCAGAACACCTCCCTAGGGAGGCGTCCAGGAGGCATCCTAAGCAGATGCCCGAATATAAATTATAACAATTTTAATTTAAAATATATAAATTAAAATTGTTATAATTTATATATTTTAAATCACAATATTCATCTAAAACCACTTCAGAAAAAACAAAAAACGCCGCAAACGTCCAGGCCCGAGGTCACAGAGAGAGTCCAGGCCCTTGAGCCTTGAGCACAGGGACAGTCCAGGCCCTTGAGCCTTGAGCACAGGGACAGTCCAGGCCCTTGAGCACAGGGACAGTCCAGGCCCTTGAGCACAGGGAGAGTCCAGGCCCTTGAGCCTTGAGCACAGGGACAGTCCAGGCCCTTGAGCACAGGGACAGTCCAGGCCTGGGATCAGACGGTTCTATTTGCGGCGCCGTGTCATTCCAGAGATGATCGGACTGAAGTCTCTGGAGCTGGGTCCAAACCGGGATTAAACAGACGAGTCCACCTGCTCCTGGGACTCTGCCGCTGACTCTACTGAGACTCTGCAGCTGATGTCAATAACATTCTCTGAGGCTGTGATGCTAACTGGAGGCACTGCTCTGTCTGAAGCTCTGGCTTGAATCTGAGTTTTATTTTAACACAGTCTGACCATAAAGATCTGATTTATATGAAGTACAAGAGGTGATTTGTACCGTTAAACACGTCCCTCAAATAACATCACAGTCACAAGGCAGCTGGCGTTAGCGTTAGCATTAGCATTAGCATTAGCATTAGCATTAACATTAGCCAACAGTTGTTCAGAGAGACACCATGAGCTCAGACTGATCACAGGCTCTTTAAATCTTTTTGATGTTTACTACTTTTCAGACGATCTTAAAACTTTTTTGTGTTTTTTAATGTGTGTATTGTATCACCATGGTAACAGCTCAACAATCCACCACAGAGTTTATGTA
>JAIEZT010000025.1:272500-320000 GCA_019594935.1 Periophthalmus modestus
TGCATGTGCACAGTGAACCACAGCGCCCCCGTGTGTTCAAACAGCTGCATGTGCACAGTGAGTCACAGCGCCCCCGTGTGTTCAAACAGCTGCATGTGCACAGTGAACCACAGCGCCCCCGTGTGTTCAAACAGCTGCATGTGCACAGTGAACCACAGCGCCCCCGTGTGTTCAAACAGCTGCATGGCCACAGTCCCTCGTCCAGGACAAACTGACCATCGTTTAAACGCCTCATTTTACTCCAGCAGCTCAGATCCTCAGGGATTTATTTTTCTCTTTTATTTTTTTGGTTGTTAAAAAAAAAAAAATCCCCAGTAAAATGAAAAATCCGACAGACGAAGTGTTTCACCTGGAACATTTTTATCAACACGTTTCATTTTAACGTTTAGAAAATGTGAAATCCTCCAAAAACAACATATTCACGTTTTATAAGTTTCACTTTTGTTTTTGTTGCTCTGAGGCTCCTCCCTTTGCTCTCTGTGCTAAGCCCCTCCCCCTTCAGAGCAGCACCCGACCAATGAAACTCCTGCACATACTCCAGGTTTGTTACGTCATAGGGAACAGTTTGTATCATGTTTCTGTTTATTTATGGAGGATTAGAGTGTGGCTCATGAGTGATTTAGGCTTGTGGGCGGAGCCTCGTACAGGCTCGTACTCCTCACCATAAGGAGGGTTTGAATAGGGCCTGGGACAGATCTCTAGATGACTCAGACATGGATGAATCTAAAACCTCTCCATGTTTTTGAGGTAAACAGCTCAGTGGAGGAGACGTCCTCACTGTTCTGTTGTTGTGTCCTTAGGCAAGACACTCACACTGTCTGGTCCCAGGGCGGCTGTGGCTCCTGTTAACCTGTCGTTTTCAAACTGCAGAAACGGCGACGGGTTTGTGGATCGGGAGGAGTTCGGGGAGATCCTGCACATGACCGGAGAGCCCGTGACGGAGGAGGACATCGACGAAATGTTTGGAGAATCTGACTCCAACAAGGACGGAAAGATCGACTTCGACGGTGAGACGGGACATACGAGAGGGACGCTTTAAACACACCAGAGGGACGCTTTAAACACACCAGAGGGACGCTTTAAACACACCAGAGGGACGCTTTAAACACACCAGAGGGACGCTTTAAACACACCAGAGGGACGCTTTAAACACACGAGAGGGACGCTTTAAACACACCAGAGGGACGCTTTAAACACACCAGAGGGACGCTTTAAACACACCAGAGGGACGCTTTAAACACACCAGAGGGACGCTTTAAACACACCAGAGGGACGCTTTAAACACACCAGAGGGACGCTTTAAACACACCAGAGGGACGCTTTAAACACACGAGAGGGACGCTAAAAAACACCAGAGGGACGCTTTAAACACACACCAGAGGGACGCTTTAAACACACCAGAGGGAGAGGGACGCTTTAAACACACCAGAGGGACGCTTTAAACACACCAGAGGGACGCTTTAAAACACACACACAGAGGGACGCTTTAAACACACCAGAGGGACGCTTTAAACACACCAGAGGGACGCTTTAAACACACCAGAGGGACGCTTTAAACACACCAGAGGGACGCTTTAAAAACACAGGGACGCCAGAGGGACGCTTAAAACACACCAGAGGGACGCTTTAAACACACCAGAGGGACGCTTTAAACACACCAGAGAGGGACGCTTTAAACACACCAGAGGGACGCTTTAAACACACCAGAGGGACGCTTTAAACACACACCAGAGGGACGCTTTTAAACACACCAGAGGGACGCTTTAAACACACAGAGGGACGCTTTAAACACCAGACCAGAGGGACGCTTTAAACACACACAGAGGGACGCTTTAAACACACGAGAGGGACGCTTTAAAACACACGAGGGACGCTTTAAACACACCAGAGGGACGCTTTAAACACACACGAGAGGGACGCTTTAAAAACACACCAGAGGGACGCTTTAAACACACCAGGGAGGGACGCTTTTTAAACACACCAGAGGGACGCTTTAAAACACACCAGAGGGACGCTTAAACACACAGAGGGACGCTTAAACACACAGAGAGGGACGCTTTAAACACACCAGAGGGACGCTTTAAACACACCAGAGGGACGCTTTAAACACACCAGAGGGACGCTTTAAACACACCAGAGGGACGCTTTAAACACACCAGAGGGACGCAGAGGGACGCTTTAAACACAGAGGACACCAGAGGGACGCTTTAAACACACAGAGGGACGCTTTAAACACACCAGAGGGACGCTTTTAAAAACACACCAGAGGGACGCTTTAAACACACCAGAGGGACGCTTTAAACACACCAGAGGGACGCTTTAAACACACCAGAGGGACGCTTTAAACACACCAGAGGGACGCTTTAAACACACCAGAGGGACGCTTTAAACACACCAGAGGGACGCTTTAAACACACCACGAGAGGGACGCTTTAAACACACCAGAGGGACGCTTTAAACACACAGCAGAGGGACGCTTTAAACACACAGGAGGAGGGACGCTTTAAACACACCAGAGGGGACGCTTTAACACAGCAGAGGGACGCTTTAAACACACCAGAGGGACGCTTTAAACACACCAGAGGGACGCTTTAAACACACCAGAGGGACGCTTTAAACACACCAGAGGGACGCTTTAAACACACCAGAGGGACGCTTTAAACACACAGAGGGACGCTTTAAACACACCAGAGGGACGCTTTAAACACACCAGAGGGACGCTTTAAACACACCAGAGGGACGCTTTAAACACACCAGAGGGACGCTTTAAACACACCAGAGGGACGCTTTAAACACACCAGAGGGACGCTTTAAACACACCAGAGGGACGCTTTAAACACACCAGAGGGGACGCTTTAAAACACACCAGAGGGACGCTTTAAACACAGAGGGACGCACACCAGAGGGACGCTTTAAACACACCAGAGGGACGCTTTAAACACACCAGAGGGACGCTTTAAACACACACCAGAGGGACGCTTTAAAACACACAGAGGGACGCTTTAAACACGCAGAGGGACGCTTTAAACACACACCAGAGGGACGCTTTAAACACAGCAGAGGGACGCTTTAAACACAGCAGAGGGACGCTTTAAACACACCAGAGGGACGCTTTAAACACACCAGAGGGACGCTTTAAACACACGAGAGGGACGCTTTAAACACACTGAGAGGGACGCTTTAAACACACGAGAGGGACGCTTTAAACACACCAGAGGGACGCTTTAAACACACCAGAGGGACGCTTTAAACACACCAGAGGGGACGCTTTAAACACACCAGAGGGACGCTTTAAAAACACACCAGAGGGACGCTTTAAACACACCAGAGGGACGCTTTAAACACACCAGAGGGACGCTTTAAACACACCAGAGGGACGCACCAGAGGGACGCTTTAAACACACAGAGGGACGCTTTAAACACACCAGAGGGACGCTTTAAACACACCAGAGGGACACTTTAAACACACCAGAGGGACGCTTTAAACACACCAGAGGGACGCTTTAAACACATGAGAGGGACAAACAGCGCCCCCTGTCTGTCCCTGTCAGACTCATGTTGGTCTTAAATGTTCGTATTAACCCTCTACATGATCCTGGGGTTTTTATTTCACGTCTGTGTCTGTAAATCAACATATGAACATTAAAAACAGACACATCAGGTCCTTCTGTCCCCGACGTCGCTCCATTAGCGTTAGCAACAGGTTTGATTGACAGCGTTGCTAAGGCCCGCTCCCTGTTAAACCGGAGGTGTGGGTGAAGGGCGTTACTCTTATTGTGACCTCCAGAAAGTTACATAATGTAGCTTTAATCTCCTCGAAGTGTGAAACATGATTAAAGCTGAAAGAGCAAAGCCGTGATGAGGCTCCACGCTGCCCCTGCTGGTCACCTCCAGAATGACCACGTTTTTATTCATGTTTTTGTTGTATTGGCGTCACACGTCTCTAAACTTCACTTTATATGAAGCTGCCAGGGCCCAGCAGGGGGCGCTCTGCACACACAGACACCTCAGGCTCCGTGGAGACGTGTGGACTGTTTTTATTTGTGACAGATGCAGTTTTATGTTTTTTATGTTTTGTTTTTGCAGAGTTTCTAAAAATGATGGAGAACGTCCAGTAACATCTGCAGCACATTCCACCAGCCCGAGAGGAGGAGGAGCCTGCGGCGGAACCGGATAAACGGCTAAACGGCTAACTCCAGCTAACTCCAGCTAACTCCAGCTAACTCCAGCTAACTCCAGCTAACTCCAGCTAACTGTAGCTAAGTTCAGCTAACAACAAACCAAATAAACTCTTAAACTCTGTTGATTGTCATGTTTAACCACCTCCATGACCTGTCCTCCCTCTGCTCCTCCCTCTGCTCCTCTTCCTCTGCTCCTCCTCCTCTGCTCCTCCTATCTTCCTCCTCCCTTATCTTCCTCCTCTGCTCCTCTTCCATTGCTCCTTCTACCCCCTCGCCTTACCCCTCCTCTTCTCACTCTTCCTCCCCCTCTGCTCCTCCTCCTCTCCTCACTCTTGCTCCCCCTCTGCTCCTCCTCCTCCTCTCCTCACTCTTGCTCCCCCTCTGCTCCTCCTCCTCTTCTCACTCTTCCTCCCCCTCTCCTCTGCTCCTCTTCTCACTCTTTCTCCCCCTCTGCTCCTCCTCCTCCTCTCCTCACTCTTGCTCCCCCTCTGCTCCTCCTCCTCCTCTCCTCACTCTTGCTCCCCCTCTGCTCCTCCTCCTCCTCTCCTCACTCCTGCTCCCCCTCTGCTCCCTCCTCCTCCTCTCCTCACTCTGCTCCCCCCTCTGCTCCCTCCTCCTCCTCTCCTCACTCTTGCTCCCCCTCTCCTCCCCCTCTCCTCACTCTTGCTCCCCCTCTGCTCCCCTCCTCTGCTCCTCCTGCTCCTCCTCCTCCTCCTCTCCTCACTCCTGCTCCCCCTCTGCTCCTCCTCCTGTGCGTCTCCGGTGAAGAGGGGGCAGAGACGGAGCTAAAAATATCGTCAGAACCTTTTTAAGAGCCGTGTTTTCAGCTGTCTTTGACTCAGCTGTTGAAGAAATGTTACACCAGCTGCACCGGTGCTCCTCCTCCTGCTGCTCCTCCTCCTGCTGCTCCTCCTCCTCCTCACTACTCAAGTTCTTACAAATAAACCAAAATAATTCTCCTTTTTCTCTCTGATTCTTCTTTTCTCACTGGTCTCGTTGTTTTTACAGATTCACTTTGAATCTGACAAATCCAAACCTGAAACTGTATTTGTGCCGTCGCCTCCTCCTGCCCCGCTCCTCCTCCGCTCCTCCTCCTCCTCTCAGGGGCGCGGGGCGTGCGGGGGGATGCGCCCGTGGAGTCGGGGGTATATAGCCTCTCGTCCCAACATGGCCGCCCCCCTCGACTCGGCCCTGGCTCCTCCCTCCAGGAACCTCCCTCCTTATAAGGCACAAGGCCGAGGTCGAAGTCGCCTCCTTCACTTTACACCCCACAAAACTGCTGCTATTCAGGGAGCAGGGGGAGGGTGCACGGGGTGAGGAGGAGAGGGGGAGAGACAGGGAGAGGAGGGGAGGGAGAGGAGGAGAGAAGGGGAGAGAGGGAGGAGAGGAGAGAGAGAGGAGGAGAAGGAGCCACTGATATAAAGAGGTTAGAGTTACAACCTGAGTGTGAAATATCACAGAATCCATCCTCTGCATTAATGATATGACTCCACCTCCTCCCACCTCCTCCTCCTCCTCCCACCTCCTCCTCTCACCTCCTCCCTCCTCCTCCCTCCTCCTCCTCCCTCCTCCTCCTCCCACCTCCTCCCTCCTCCTCCTCTCACCTCCTCCTCCTCTCACCTCCTCCTCCCACATCCTCCTCCCTCCTCCTCCCACATCCTCCTCCCTCGAGGTGAGACGGGGCGAATGAGACAGACACAAAATCTAAACCTTCAGCTTTTGTGAAAATGTGAATCTTTACCCCAGGCACTGGGGGTGAGACAGGGGTGAGACACAGGTGGGAGACACAGGGGGGAGACACGGGGTGAGACACGGGGTGAGACACGGGGTGAGACACAGGGGTGAGACACAGGGGGAGACACAGGGGGGAGACACAGGGGGGAGACACAGGGGGGAGACACGGGGTGAGACACAGGGGTGAGACACAGGGGTGAGACACAGGGGGAGACACAGGGGGGAGACACGGGGGAGGCACAGGGTGAGACACGGGGGGAGACACAGGGGTGAGACACGGGGGAGACTTCAGCTCTGAGGTCCTCGAGTTTTACAGTTTCACTTGGGGCTTGAAACTTTCTCGTCACAAAATGCTTCATCTTCTTTAAAAATGTGACTCTCTCCTCTCTCTGTTTCTCCTCTTTTTCTCTCCTTTCTCCTCTCCTCTCTCCTTTCTCCTCTCCTCTCTTTCCCTCCCTCTGTTTCCTCACCGCAGACACAGATCACATCAGTGTCATGAGTCAGATCTGTGTCTGAGCGAGCGGGTCACGTGACACAGAGGAACAGGACGAGTTTAAAGTGAAAACGTTGAGTTTGGAGCTCGGCTGAACTAAAGAACCGAGGATTTATGAAGAACAATGGCATCAACGCCTCCTCCTCGTCCTCCTCCTCGTCCTCCTCCTCGTCCTCCTCCTCGTCCTCCTCCTCTTCCTCCTCCTCCTCATCCTCTCCCTCCTCCTCTCCCTCCTCCTCCTCCTCCTCCTCCTCATCCTCTCCCTCCTCCTCTCCCTCCTCCTCTTCCTCCTCCTCCTCATCCTCTCCCTCCTCCTCTCCCTCCTCCTCTTCCTCCTCCTCCTCCTCCTCTCCCTCCTCCTCTCCCTCCTCCTCCTCATCCTCCTCCTCTCCCTCCTCCTCTTCCTCCTCCTCCTCTCCCTCCTCCTCTCCCTCCTCCTCTTCCTCCTCTTCCTCCTCCTCCTCCTCCTCTTCCTCCTCTTCCTCGTCCTCCTCGTCCTCCTTCTCCTCCTCTTCCTCCTCCTCCTCCTCCTCCTCCTCTCCCTCCTCCTCTTCCTCCTCCTCCTCCTCCTCCTCCTCCTCCTCTTCCTCCTTCTCCTCCTCTTCCTCCTTCTCCTCCTCCTCTCCTCTCTTCCTCCTTCTCCTCCTCCTCCTCCTCCTCCTCCTCCTCCTCCTCCTCCTCCTCCTCCTCCTCCTCCTCCTCCTCCTCCTCTCCCTCCTCCTCTTCCTCCTCTTCCTCGTCCTCCTCGTCCTCCTTCTCCTCCTCTTCCTCCTCCTCCTCATCCTCTCCCTCCTCCTCTCCCTCCTCCTCTTCCTCCTCCTCCTCCTCCTCTCCCTCCTCCTCTCCCTCCTCCTCTTCCTCCTCTTCCTCCTCCTCCTCCCTCCTCTCCCTCCCCCTCCTCCTCTTCCTCCTCCTCCTCCTCCTCCTCCTCCTCCTCCTCCTCCTCCTCCTCCTCCTCCTCCTCCTCCTCCTCTTCCTGGCTTCATTCAAAGTTTCTGTGGAGAATCGTGTTTGTTCTGGGTCAAATCTCCACATCCGACCCAAACGTGAGGTTCCTCGGGTCTGATTGGCCTGTGGCCTGGACCCTAAAAGTTCAGGGTTCTAAATCTGTAGGGGGCGGGGCCTGTGAGGGCGTGGGGGGCGGGGCCAGAGCGCGCCGTTTAAAGCGTCAGAGGAGCGTCCCCGTGCGTCTAGTCTCTCTGTCCGGGTGCACGCGGATTGACCACTCCTTTGGGCTTTTTCCTGGATTTACGGGGAAAGCTAAACCACAAACATGGTAAGACTCACGGTTTGTTTAAAAGAGCGGATTTATATGACCCAAAAATGGCACACTTTGGTTTTACGCACGATGGCACACTTTTACGCACAGGGAGACAAAACTACACCACGAAGAACACGTTTTGTGCAACATGCGCTCATTGGATTGTTTAAATGAAGTGATATGTATTTTATCATTATTATTGTCAATATTATTGTTGTTATTTCGTTCTTGGAAAACTGAGACCACCGTTTTACGCACGATGGCACACTTTTACGCACAAGATGGGGACACAAAACTAAACTACGAAGAATCTCTGTTTTATACAACAGAGATTAAATATACGACTCAAAGCTAATGGATACAATCACACAGTGCGTTTTTACGCACGATGGCACACTTTTACGCACGATGGCACACTTTTACGCACAAGATTGGGAGGCAAAACTAAACTACGAAGAGCACGTTTTGCATAACAGAGATTAAATATACGACTCAAAGACTCAAAACTAATGGATATAACCAAACAGTACCTTTTTACGCACGATGGCACTTTTACGCACGATGGCACACTTTTACGCACGAGCGCCAATGACATTCAGACCCACTGTTACCAATCTAAATGCCATTTTCAATTAGGTCTCCAATTGGACTCTTGGGTGTGATACCTGTGCAGCATCTGAGTATGAGACTATGTGACTGCTCTCATCGGGGGTCACCGTGGATCAGATAATCGTTTTTCCTTAATTGTGCGCAGTCTCCGGGGCCTTGGCGCAGGGACAGCTGCTCGGTGCACATTCTGCTTCGGTGACAGATTCCCGCGGGTTGGGTGTCCTTTGCCCAAATACAGCGCGCCTAAAGTGTGAGCCTGAAATAGCCGCGAGGCCTCGACAGAAACGCGCTGGAGGAGATCAAATATGCCACAGCGGCTCAGTGCGCATGCGCCACACCAGCAATTACATAAGTTTGAAAAGAACTAAACCACATTTATACATTTATTCACCCGGAGCATCAACAGAGGCGCATTTTCTAAACACTGGCCACAAATCTGTGACAAATCTGTGACAAATCTGTGACAAATCTGTGACAAATCTGTGTGTTAAACATTTGATCCATTTAATGAGGAAATAAAGTGTCAAAAAGGAGAAAAAATTCACCTGTTTCTTCTCAGACTGACGCGCAACAAGAGGCCCGCTCCTACCTGAGCGAGGAGATGCTGGCGGGTGAGTGGAGGCTGCAGTAACACAACACTGACGGCAGGGGGCGCGCAGAGACCATCAGGGTCACATCAGACTGAGGAGGGAATAAAGCAAAGAAACACTGACCTCACTAAAGACATGTTCATGTAGTTTTTACACACACAGACACAGTTTAAATACGTAGAGTTTAAATACGTAGAGTTTAAATACGTAGAGTTTAAATACGTAGAGTTTAAATACGTAGAGTTTAAATACATAGAGTTTAAATACGTAGAGTTTAAAGACACAGGGCTGTGGCAGAGGTTGAGACTCTGAAGTTCTCTTGTCTCTGAGGGTTTGTCTTGTTTTTTGCAGAGTTCAAAGCCGCTTTCGACATGTTTGACACTGACGGAGGCGGTGACATCAGCACCAAGGAGCTGGGCACCGTCATGAGGATGTTGGGTCAAAACCCGACCCGAGAGGAGCTGGACGAGATCATCGAGGAGGTGGACGAGGACGGTGAGGAACGAGAGGGAAAACAGATAAACAGACGGACAAAGAGCCCAAACTGACTTGATGTCACTTTGATTATTCATCGGGCCTGTGTAACTTTAAGCACGTGAGACACAAAGACTCATGGGAACAGAGCGGATTCATTTGTGAGGCAGGAAACACAAACATGAAAACGAGAACTTTAAATAACAAGTTGCCCATAACTAAAATGAACGAGTCTTGTCGTTCATTTCGTTCATTTAGGGGGTTTACTGTCATTTGGAAACTTTAAATTATTAAACAAAATCACGTCAAAGTCAAAGTTCGCTCTCTGTGGCATTTAACCCCGTGCGTAATTACGCACAGATCCAGAGGCTGCGCGTAATTACGCACAGATCCAGAGGTTGTGTTGTGCTGGTTTCACCTAAAAACATGTGATTCTGAAGCGCCTCTCACAAAAACAGCTTAAGTGTCTCTTGTTCTGAGTTCTCCTGTTCTGAGTTCTCCTGTTCCTCTGTTATCCTGTTCCTCTGTTCTCCTGTTCCTCTGTTCTCCTGTTCTGAGTTCTCTTGTTCTCCTGTTCCTCTGTTCTCCTGTTCCTCTGTTCTGAGTTCTCTTGTTCCTCTGTTCCTCTGTTCTCCTGTTCCTCTGTTCTCCTGTTCCTCTGTTCTCCTGTTCCTCTGTTCTTCTGTTCCTCTGTTCCTCTGTTCTACTGTTCCTCTGTTCTCCTGTTCCTCTGTTCTCCTGTTCCTCTGTTCTCCTGTTCCTCTGTTCTCTTGTTCTCCTGTTCTGAGTTCTCTTGTTCTCCTGTTCCTCTGTTCTCCTGTTCCTCTGTTCTCTTGTTCCTCTGTTCTCTTGTTCTCCTGTTCCTCTGTTCTCTTGTTCCTCTGTTCTGAGTTCTCCTGTTCTGAGTTCTCGTGTCTCTCTCAGGCAGCGGTACCATTGACTTTGAGGAGTTCTTGGTGATGATGGTGAGGCTGCTCAAGGAGGACCAGGCCGGAAAGAGCGAGGAGGAGTTGGCCGAGTGTTTCCGCGTCTTCGACAAGTAAGAGTGACGCTGCTTTGGGTCACGTGCCCACACTGTGCAGATATATCACACATATCACATGTATAATCACATATATCACATATATCACATGTATAATCACATATATCACATATATCACATGTATAATCACATATATCACATGTATCACATGTATAATCACATATATCACATATATCACATATAATGATGAGTTCAGTAGAAACAAACACATGTTTTTTGGTGTTTTGAGCCTGTGTCAATAAATAACTTAAGTCTGGACAAGTTAGCGCCACCTTCTGTTCACACATTTATTTCACTTGTTTTTACTTAATTGAAAAGGGACTTTGCACATTAATCACACTGCACACGTGCCACAGTTTGTGTTTAAAATAGCTCCAGATGCCCTCCCACAGACACTTCTTTATGGTCAACAGTAAATGATTAAAAATTTTAAATCACATTTCCCATTTTCACATGTGATGAACAGGATGGAGCCTCAGAGAGACTTTTTCAAACCTGACACTTGAGCAGATCTCTGTGGGGCTCTCTGTGGGGTTCTCTGTGGGGCTCTCTGTGGGGCTCTCTGTGGGGCTCTCTGTGGGGCTCTCTGTGGGGCTCTCTGTGGGGCTCTCTGTGGGGCTCTCTGTGGGGCTCTCTGTGGGGCTCTCTGTGGGGCTCTCTGTGGGGTTCTCTGTGGGGCTCTCTGTGGGGCTCTCTGTGGGGTTCTCTGTGGGGTTCTCTGTGGGGTACTCCCGGTTTTACTCCCGGTTTTACTCCCGGTTTTACTCCCGGTTTTACTCCCGGTTTTACTCCCGGTTTTACTCCCGGTTTTACTCCCGGTTTTACTCCCGGTTTTCCTGTTCTCTTCCGGTTTCTCACGTTTGTGTTTTTCAGGAACGCTGACGGCTACATCGACAGAGAGGAGTTTGCTCTGATCATCCGCAGCACCGGAGAAAGTATCACGGAGGACGAGATCGACGAGCTCATGAAGGACGGAGACAAGAACTCAGACGGCATGCTGGACTTTGACGGTAAAGAATCACCCGGGTTAGACCTGGTTTAGTCCCGGTTCCATCCCTGTACAGTGTAGGGCGGCTGTAGGCCGGCGGCTGTAGGTCGGCGGCTGTAGGTCGTCGGTTGTAGGTCGTCGGCTGTAGGTCGTCGGTTGTAGGTCGTCGGCTGTAGGTCGTCGTTCAGCCCAGCGCAGATCTGGTCCGTGTTGAAATGTAAATTCATTTTGATCTTTTTTTCCCAGAATTCCTCAAGATGATGGAGAATGTGCAGTAAAAGCCGACGCCTCTTGGACATTCCTCCTTCTCTCTCCCTCCATCCCTCCATCCTCTCATCCTCTCATCCTCCCACCCTTGCAACAGAAAGCTAGCGCCCCCTGAGGCCGCCTGGGGTCTCTGCGGCTCTAGGTGCGGGTCATGTGATCCGTGTTCGCCGGTGTAGCTCGAGATCGCTGCTTCGACCGCTCCAACGTCGCCGAAACAGATAAAGCCACAAACACCACTGCTCGTGTTTCAGTCTGTATAAAGTTTGTTTTGAGGAAAATAAATCAAATGTTTGTTTCTTCTTTTTGTCCATTTTGTTTGAACGAACGACAAAAAAAAGACTGAAATCTGAACTTTAAACTCTCAGGTCCTGCTTCAGAGCACGTTTGTAGAGGTGGGAGGGCATCTGACACAAGAAACATGAAACATGAACAGAAACATGAAACACGTAAAGAAACATGAAACACGTAAAGAAACATGAAACACGTAAAGAAACATGAAACACGTAAAGAAACATGAAACACGTACAGATCGGTGTTTCTTTGATTCTTGTTATTTATTAAACCAGACGAGCTCAAAGTGACTCTGAAAAACAAAGAATAAAACACAAGACCAATTATCGACTTTGTAAAAAAACATTTAATCAGACTTAAAATATGATACAGCACAGATCATAAAACAAGAAAAACAGAAGCACAGCTCCTCACGACCTCTGACCTCCCGCTGACCTCTGACCTCTGACCCTATGACCCGTAGTTGGCTTCGTCGAAGGCCTTCCTCGCCCTCTTCAGCTCCTCGTTCATCGTCAGCAGATCCTTCACTCGGGCGAACTTCCTCGGGTCTTTACGGATCAGAAAAACGATGTCCTGGAAAAACACGACTTTATGAACCTGAGACGTGTAAAAACACGACTTTATGAACGTGTGTAAAAACACCTATGAAAAACGTGTAAACGACGACTTTATGAACCTGAGACGTGTAAAAAACACGACTTTATGAACCTGAGACGTGTAGAAAAAAAACACGACTTTATGAACCTGAGACGTGTAAAAAAACACGACTTTATGAACCTGAGACGTGTAAAAACACGACTTTATGAACCTGAGACGTGTAAAAACACGACTTTATGAACCTGAGACGTGTAAAAACACGACTTTATGAACCTGAGACGTGTAAAAACACGACTTTATGAACCTCAGACGTGATCGTAGTGATGTAAAAACACGACTTTATGAACCTGAGACGTGTAAAAACACGACTTTATGAACCTGAGACGTGTAAAAACACGACTTTATGAACCTCAGACGTGTAAAACACGACTTTATGAACCTGAGACGTGTAAAAACACGACTTTATGAACCTGAGACGTGTAAAAACACGACTTTATGAACCTCAGACGTGTAAAAACACGACTTTATGAACCTGAGACGTGTAAAAACACGACTTTATGAACCTGAGACGTGTAAAAACACGACTTTATGAACCTGAGACGTGTAAAAACACGACTTTATGAACCTGAGACGTGTAAAAACACGACTTTATGAACCTGAGACGTGTAAAAACACGACTTTATGAACCTGAGACGTGTAAAAACACGACTTTATGAACCTGAGACGTGTAAAAACACGACTTTATGAACCTCAGACGTGATCGTAGTGATGTAAAAACACGACTTTATGAACCTCAGACGTGATCGTAGTGATGTAAAAACACGTCTTTATGAACCTCAGACGTGATCGTAGTGATGTAAAAACACGACTTTATGAACCTGAGACGTGTAAAAACACGACTTTATGAACCTGAGACGTGTAAAAACACGACTTTATGAACCTCAGACGTGATCGTAGTGATGTAAAAACACGACTTTATGAACCTGAGACGTGTAAAAACACGACTTTATGAACCTGAGACGTGTAAAAACACGACTTTATGAACCTGAGACGTGTAAAAACACGACTTTATGAACCTGAGACGTGTAAAAACACGACTTTATGAACCTGAGACGTGTGTAAAAACCGACTTTATGAACCTGAGACGTGATCGTAGTGAAAAAACACGACTTTATGAACCAGACGTGATCGTAGTGATGTAAAAACACGACTTTATGAACCTCAGACGTGATCGTAGTGATGTAAAAACACGACTTTATGAACTCAGACTGATCGTAGTGTGTAAAAACACGACTTTTATGAGACCTGACTTTATGAACCTCAGACGTGTAAAACACACGACTTTATTTTATGAACCTATGACCACGACTGATGATCGTAGTGATGTAAAAACACGACTTTATGAACCTGAGACGTGTAAAACAAACTTTATGAACCTTGAGACGTGAACCGTGAGACGTGTAAAAAAACACGACTTTATGAACCTCAGACGTGTAAAAACACGACTTTATGAACCTGAGACGTGTAAAAACACGACTTTATGAACCTGAGACGTGTAAAAACACGACTTTATGAACCTCAGACGTGATCGTAGTGATGTAAAAACACGTCTTTATGAACCTCAGACGTGATCGTAGTGATGTAAAAACACGACTTTACGAACCTGAGACGTGTAAAAACACGACTTTATGAACCTGAGACGTGTAAAAACACGACTTTATGAACCTGAGACGTGTAAAAACACGACTTTATGAACCTGAGACGTGATCGTAGTGATGTAAAAAACACGACTTTATGAACCTCAGACGTGATCGTAGTGTGATGTAAAAACACTTTATGAACCTCAGACGTTAAAAACCTCAGACGTGATCGTAGTGTGTAAAAACACGACTTTATGAACCTGAGACGTGTAAAAAACACGACTTTATGAACCTGAGACGTGTAAAAACACACGACTTTATGAACCTCAGACGTGATCGTAGTGATGTAAAAAAAACACGACTTTATGAACCTGAGACGTGTAAAAAACACGACTTTATGAACCTGAGACGTGTAAAAACACGACTTTATGAAACCTCAGACGTGTAAAAACACGACTTTATGAACCTGAGACGTGTAAAAACACGACTTTATGAACCTGAGACGTGTAAAAACACGACTTTATGAACCTCAGACGTGATCGTAGTGATGTAAAAACACGTCTTTATGAACCTCAGACGTGATCGTAGTGATGTAAAAACACGACTTTATGAACCTGAGACGTGTAAAAACACGACTTTATGAACCTGAGACGTGTAAAAACACGACTTTATGAACCTGAGACGTGTAAAAACACGACTTTATGAACCTGAGACGTGTAAAAACACGACTTTATGAACCTCAGACGTGGTTGTAGTGATGTAAAAACCTCCTGGACTCACCTCCACCTGGACTCGGCCCTGGCGTCCGATGGACATGGCCTTGTGGGTCATTTCTGTGATGAACTCGATGACGAGGTCCTCCAGGATGTCCACAGACTCAGTGTATGGATTCTGATCGTCTCCAAAGCCGTACATCATACAACTACAACGAGAGAAGAAGAATCACACAACTACAACGAGAGAAGAAGAATCACACAACTACAACGAGAGAAGAAGAATCACACAACTACAACGAGAGAAGAAGAATCACACAACTACAACGAGAGAAGAATCACACAACTACAACGAGAGAAGAAGAATCACACAACTACAACGAGAGAAGAAGAATCATACAACTACAACGAGAGAAGAAGAATCACACAACTACGAGAGAAGAATCACACAACTACAACGAGAGAAGAAGAATCACACAACTACAACGAGAGAAGAAGAATCACACAACTACAACGAGAGAAGAAGAATCACACAACTACAAGGAGAGAAGCTCTAATAAAACTCTTCCTTTATGTCCACACACCGCAGCTCTTTGGAGAAGAGTCGTTTGCGTCGGCCGTGTCCAGACTCCACTCCTCCGTGCGCCTCCTCCGGCTCCTCCTCAAACCCTGGCTCCTCCTCTTCATCAGCCATACTGAAGAAGAACAGTTAAAAACACGATTACAGAAGTGAAACGTCATGTTCTGTAGAAAAGGACACAACTAAACCCTGACAAACATAATCCACCTTCAAGAGAAAATATCACACTGACGACGGAAAGAAGTGAAAATGTGTGAACGAATAAAAAGAAAACTCATCAAATCAAAGCAAAAATGTCACTTTCAAATTTAAAAAATGTTTTTCCAGAGATACATGTTATATTATTACTGAAACAGAGGGAGGGATACGATATATATATATATATATATATATATATATATATATATATATATATATATATACATACAGTCAACACTGTGTTTATAGAGTATATAAACTATAAAAACAGTGTTTATAGAGCCTCTGGTCTCAGGACAGAGACATTAAAGATCGTCCTGTAGGACCTGTTGGACTCAGCACAGACTTAATTTTGACGTAAAGTCTGAACTACACTCACTTTAAGAACCTCACAGAGAGACAGAGACAGAGACACAGAGAGAGACACAGACAGAGACAGAGACACAGAGAGAGACACAGACAGAGACAGAGACACAGACAGAGACAGAGACACAGACAGAGACAGAGACACAGAGACAGAGACACAGAGAGACAGAGAGACAGAGACACAGAGACACAGAGACAGAGAGACAGAGACACAGAGAGACAGAGACAGAGAGACAGAGACAGAGACACAGAGACAGAGAGACGCAGAGAGACAGAGACACAGAGAGACAGAGACACAGACAGAGACACAGACAGAGACACAGAGACAGAGACACAGACAGAGACAGAGACAGTGAGACACAGAGACAGAGAGACAGAGACAGAGACACAGAGAGACAGAGACACAGACGCAGCTGTCCGTCGGACAAACTCCACATCAAACCCAAACCTGTTGTTTGGCTGTTTCGGGGTAAATCTTTGACTTTGATTAAACTCGTCCTCTTCTGTTTGTTCTGTTTTTAGTCTAAAATCTGCAGAAATGTTTTATAAATGTGCGTTTTTCTGCTCAAATCTCACCTGTTTGTTCTGCGCAGAATCAGTGTTCACTTCCGGTCTGAGCCGCGCGACCCGGAAGTTCTCCACATAAATAAACACCGCCCCCTGCGGACAGATCACAGCACTGCGCCCGATTTTATGTTTTATTACTATAAAATAATACTGATTTATTATTATTATTATTATTATTATTATTATTATTATTATTATTATTATTTATTATTATTATTATTATTATTATTTTATTATTACAACAAATACAACACAACCAGGAGGATTTTGAATCTAAAACGTGAAAACAGCGAGAAATAAGTTTATTTCAGATCAGTCCAATGTTTAACAGACAGAAATACAGTTTATAAGTCTAAATAAGTCAATGAAGTTAATGTATAAACTTTTTACAGCAGCAGAAGGAACATTATATATAAAAAATATAATTATAAAATATAATTATACACTTTGAAGTGCCCTGGACTTAAAGCTGCACTGAGGGACATGTCTGTGAGAAAAGATGATTTATTAAGTAAAAATAGATGTTAATGAAACCTCTGTGTTTAATTTAACACATTTAAATCTGTTGAGTTGTGTAAATGAAATGGTTTAATCTCAGAGTTCATTTTATCTGGAGGATTCAGGTTTTTACTGTTTGTGATTTTATGTTTTTCTTTTTGTGTAAAAACCTTTTGTATAATTCTGTTTGTTTTATAAAAAAAAACTTAAGTCTCTTTAAAAGTGAAACTTGAGCCTCGAGGCGCGACACACGTGACTGTAATCATGACTTTATGACTTTATGAGTTTAGAATCTAAACTTTATCTAAACTTCATCTAAACTTTATCTAAACTTTAGATAAACAGTGATGACCGCGCAGTGGCGCCGTGGTGACTGCAGGGGGCGCTAC
The DNA here is from genome assembly GCA_019594935.1 of Periophthalmus modestus. Classification (NCBI taxonomy): domain Eukaryota; kingdom Metazoa; phylum Chordata; class Actinopteri; order Gobiiformes; family Gobiidae; genus Periophthalmus; species Periophthalmus modestus. The sequence goes on from JAIEZT010000025.1 coordinate 289,979, forward strand.
AGAAGGACACGTGTCACTGCTCAGACATTTAGACCAGTTTACAGCCGTGAATCTTAAATATTTGAACAAAACCGTAAATAAATATTAGTTAGTGTCTTTTAAAGTGTAAAGTTGTGTTTTAAACTGAATAAAATTAAGATTTTAAATAAATTATAATGAATATTAGTTTTATCTCTGAATTTTCACCATTTTCCTCAAAAACAGACCAACCTTCATCTAAACTGGTAATATTTGAAAACTTTATTTTTATTTTATTTATTTGAACGTCACATTTTCTCGAGCCTCTGATTGGACGAGACTAAGCCCCGCCCCCGGGCCAAACGCCTGGGCTTCACCCGGGCGGAACGCCTGGGGTTTAGTCTCTGCAGAGACGGACAGAAGAGGGACACAACTGGAGGGTGAGGGTTATTCTGGAGGTTTGAAGCTCTAAATCAAACTCCAGAACAGCATGACAGAGGAGGACAGTGTCCGGGGACAGAGGGGACAGGAGGAGGACAAGGGACAAACAAGAGCAACAAGAAAAGAGACAAAACTCCACAAGTGAAGCGGCAAAAGAGAAACACAGAAGAATAAACCTGCTGCTCCGAAGAGACAAGAGACAAGAGGAGAGACAAGGAGAGACAAGAGACACAAGGAGAGACAAGAGGAGAGACAAGGAGAGACGAGAGACACAAGGAGAGACAAGGGGAGAGACACAAGGAGAGACAAGGAGAGACGAGAGACACAAGGAGAGACAAGGAGAGACGAGAGACACAAGGAGAGACAAGGAGAGACGAGAGACACAAGGAGAGACAAGAGGAGAGACAAGAGGAGAGACAAGGAGACTAGAGGAGACACGAGACGAGAGGAGAGGCAGCAAAAGAGACAGTTACAGGGAAAAGAGACACAAGAGGAACCTGCTGCTCTGAGGAGACAAGAGACTGAAGCCGAGACAGAGGTGTGTGTCTGAGAGAAGAGACACTGTCCTGGAGGCAGAGACATGACCAGGACTGAACCGGGGCTAAAACGGGACTAAACCGGGACTGAACCGGGACCGAACCGGGACCAAACCGGGACTGAAACAGGACTAAACTGGGACTGAACCGGGACTAAACCAGGCTGAACTTCCGGGACTAAACTGAATCTAAACCGGACAAAGACAGGACTGTTTTTTGGGGACAGACTAAACCGGGGCCTGGATGGGAACCGGGACTGAACCGGGACTGAAACAGGACTAAACTGGGACTGAACCGGGACGAACCGGGACTAAACCGGGACTGAACCGGGACTGAACCGGGGACAAACTGGGACTGAAACGGGAAACGAAATGGACTAAACTGGGGTCTGAACCTGTAAACTAAACTGACCTCCTCTTTTCTAAACTGAATCTAAACTAAACAAAGACATTGTTTGTTTTTTTCACAGTAAACTTGGGCCTGGATGGTTTTAAACCAGGACTAAACCGGGTCCAGACCTGGACTAAACCCGGACTCCTCAGGGCAGTGGCAGAGTGGTTAGCTCCTGGATGGATGGCGTTTCCTGTGCACTACCTGTGGAGGGCGCTGCGCACACTGGGGCTCGTGCTGCTTTATTACCTCTTCTCCATCGGCATCACCTTCTACAACAAATGGCTCATGAAAGTACGTCCCACCCTCCCCCCGTGTGTCAGATGCCCTCCCACACTCCCCCGTGTGTCAGATGCCCTCCCACTCTCCCCCGTGTGTCAGATGCCCTCCCACTCTCCCCCGTGTGTCAGATGCCCTCCCACACTCCCCCGTGTGTCAGATGCCCTCCCACTCTCCTCCCGTGTGTCAGATGCCCTCCCACTCTCCTCCCGTGTGTCAGATGCCCTCCCACACTCCCCCCCGTGTGTCAGATGCCCTCCCACACTCCCCCCCGGTGTCAGATGCCCTCCCACCCTCCCCCCCGTGTGTCAGATGCCCTCCCACACTCCCCCCGTGTGTCAGATGCCCTCCCACTCTCCTCTCCATCTCTCTTTTTCTCTCTCCGTTGTAGGACTTTCATTATCCTCTCTTCATGACCCTGGTGCATCTGTCCATCATCTTCGTTCTCTCGGCGTTGACGCGCACAGCCCTTGTGTGTTGGACCGGGAAACCCCGTGTGGTGCTGAGCTGGAGAGACTACCTGTACAAGGCCGCGCCCACAGGTACACGAGGGGGCGGGGCTTAAAGAGGTACACGAGGGGGCGGGGCTTAAAGAGGTACACGAATGGGCGGGGTTTATAGAGATACATGTGGGGGCGGGTTTTATAGAGGTACACGAGGGGCGGGGTTTATAGAGGTACATGTTGGGGCGGGGCTTATAAAGGTACACGAGGGAAGGGGGCGGGTTTATAGAGGTACATGTGGGGGCGGGTTTTATAGAGGTACATGTGGGGGCGGGGCTTATAAAGGTACACAAGGGAAGGGGGCAGGTTTATAGAGGTACACAAGGGGCGGGGTTTATAGAGGTACACGAGGGGCGGGGTTTATAGAGGTACACGAGGGGCGGGGCTTAGAGATACTATCGATACCTGTGGAAAATCAGTATCTAGTTTCGATACTAGTTCTAGTATCGATTAGGATCAGATTCTCAGTGATGTGACGAGAATCGTTACGACTCAGATCAGAGGAAGTACAGTCTGTCCCTCTCTCTTTTTTTTTTAGCTGAATTCTTGTTTTTTTCGACTTTTGGACTTTTCCACAGCTCGTTCGTCTTATCGGCTGAGGCCAGAGTCCACACTGACACAGCTCAGACGTGGAGTTTCTCTGGAGAGTTTATGTTGTAGATGATCATCATGTGACTCTCTTAACACTGAGTAAATCCATCAAAAAAACAAAGGATCTTTTGTTCAGAGGCGGCGTGTGGGACGTGTTTTAACTTGTACAAATATTTAAGCAGTCCTCTTAAAATGCACAGAGAAAATAGAGATGGATATTTGGACAGTTTATCTGCCTTAGGTCTCCAGCAGAGGGCGATATTTAGGTTCTATTTGCATAAAACTTCATTTAAACACTCCAGTCCAGAGGGGGCGCTGTGAAAATATGTCTACACTGCTCTCTGATCCAGTTTGTAGGAAAACGAGGTCGTGACGGGTTTTTCTGAACTCGGATGAGATCATTTGGGTAAAATGATCATGGCCGATGCCGATACCGGATCCAGAAAAATCGACTAGAGCAGTGTAGACTTATTTATACAGCGCCCCCTCTGGACTGGAGTGTTTAAATAAAGTTTATACAGATGGAAACTAAATATCGCCCTCTGCTGGAGATTTAAGGCCAATAGCCGATACGCTACAAAGTGTAAATATCAGCAACCGATATAACCGTCGATCTCGAGTTAAAGCCCCACTGTGGGACATTTCCTCACATTAGAATAGAGTTAAAGCCCCACTGTGGGACATTTCCTCACATTAGAATAGAGTTAAAGCCCCACTGTGGGACATTCCTCTCCTCATTCTTTATCTTCTGTGTTTCAGCGGTTGCTACGGCGCTGGACATCGGTCTGTCCAACTGGAGCTTCCTCTTCATCACCATCAGTTTGTGCGTTTAATTTATAACGTCACAGAACGACCAGAACTAAACCCTGGACTAAACCGGGACTGAACCGGGATCAAACCGGGACTAAACCGGGACCAAACCGGGACTAAACCGGGACTAAACCGGGACTAAACGTGAACTAAACCTTCACAATCTGAAAATTTGTCCCTGTCCCACCTGAAGGAGCCGGACCACAGTTTGAGAAACACTGTTCTATTACACTTAACACTCATGTAGTGTGTGTGTTTGAGCTGTAGGGGGCAGTACTGACTCTGTAGTGTGTGTCTCTGAGCTGTAGGGGGCAGTATTGACTCTGTAGTGTGTGTCTCTGAGCTGTAGGGGGCAGTACTGACTCTGTAGTGTGTCTCTGAGCTGTAGGGGGCAGTACTGACTCTGTAGTGTGTGTGTTTGAGCTGTAGGGGGCAGTATTGACTCTGTAGTGTGTGTCTCTGAGCTGTAGGGGGCAGTACTGACTCTGTAGTGTGTGTCTCTGAGCTGTAGGGGGCAGTACTGACTCTGTGTGTGTGTTCTCTGAGCTGTAGGGGGCAGTATATGACTCTGTAGTGTGTGTTCTCTGAGCTGTAGGGGGCAGTATTGACTCTGTAGTGTGTCTCTGAGCTGTAGGGGGCAGTATTGACTCTGTAGTGTGTGTGCTGTAGGGGGCAGTATTGACTCTGAGTTCTCTGAGGTGTAGGGGGCAGTATTGACTCTGTAGTGTGTGTGTTTGAGCTGTAGGGGGCAGTATTGACTCTGTAGTGTGTGTCTGTTTGAGCTGTAGGGGGCAGTATTGACTCTGACTCTGTAGTGTGTGTCTCTGAGCTGTAGGGGGCAGTATTGACTCTAGTGTGTGTCTGAGCTGTAGGGGGCAGTATTGACTCTGTAGTGTGTTCTCTGAGCTGTAGGGGGCAGTATTGACTCTGTAGTGTGTGTGTTTGAGCTGTAGGGGGCAGTATTGACTCTGTAGTGTGTTCTCTGAGCTGTAGGGGGCAGTATTGACTCTGTAGTGTGTGTGTTTGAGCTGTAGGGGGCAGTATTGACTCTGTAGTGTGTGTGTTTGAGCTGTAGGGGGCAGTATTGACTCTGTAGTGTGTGTCTCTGAGCTGTAGGGGGCAGTACTGACTCTGTAGTGTGTGTGTTTGAGCTGTAGGGGGCAGTACTGACTCTGTAGTGTGTGTCTCTGAGCTGTAGGGGGCAGTACTGACTCTGTGTCTCTGCAGGTACACTATGACCAAGTCCTCCGCGGTGCTCTTCATCCTCCTCTTCTCTCTGCTCTTCAAACTCGAGGAACCCGTGAGTCACACATTTCACTTTTATTTTATTTAGGATGGTCGTCATGGTAACCTCCAGCTGGGTACTCCCGGGTGTCTGAGGGTCTCACTGCTCCTGACGAGAGGATGGGTCAGATACAGCTTTAACCCACAGACACTGAAGGACGGGTCACGTCTCCTTCAGGGACACCTGAAGTCCCTCTGGTCCTCCTCCTCGTGGTCCTCCTCATCTCCTCTGATTCCTCTGGTTCCTCTGGTTCTTCTGGTTCTTCTGGTTCCTCTGGTTCTTCTGGCTCCTCTGGCTCCTCTCGCTCCTCTGGCTCTTCTTTATGTGATGACCTCATCTTGTTTCTCCTCAGAACCTGTTCCTCCTCGTCGTGGTCCTCCTCATGTCCTCTTATTCCTTTGGTTCCTCTTGTTCCTCTGGTTCCTCTGGTTCTTCTGGTTCCTCTGGTTCTTCTGGCTTCTCTAGTTCCTCTGGTTCCCCTGGTTCCTCTGGTTCCTCTGGTTCCTCTGGTTCTTCTGGCTCCTCTGGCTCCTCTCGCTCCTCTGGCTCTTCTTTATGTGATGACCTCATCATTGTGTTCTCCTCAGAACCTGTTCCTCCTCGTCGTGGTCCTCCTCATGTCCTCTTATTCCTTTGGTTCCTCTTGTTCCTCTGGTTCCTCTGGTTCTTCTGGTTCCTCTGGTTCTTCTGGCTTCTCTAGTTCCTCTGGTTCCCCTGGTTCCTCTGGTTCTTCTGGTTCCTCTGGTTCTTCTGGCTTCTCTAGTTCCTCTGGTTCCCCTGGTTCCTCTGGTTCTTCTGGCTCCTCTGGTTCTTCTGGCTCCTCTGGTTCTTCTGGCTCCTCTGGTTCTTCTGGCTCCTCTCGCTCCTCTGGCTCTTCTTTATGTGATGACCTCATCTTGTTTCTCCTCAGAACCCGTTCCTCCTCGTCGTGGTCCTCCTCATCTCTGTGGGCCTCTTCATGTTCACGTATAAGTCGACTCAGTTTAACCTGGAGGGGTTCCTCATGGTGCTTCTGGCCTCGTTCATCGGGGGGATCCGCTGGACCCTCACCCAGCTGCTCATGCAGAAGGCCGAGCTCGGTGAGACACAGACTGGACATGGATCTGGACGTAGCTAACGCGCTAACCGCTACAAACAGGAAGTGATCATGTGGCACTTCCTGCTCCATCGACTCTGGCTCCAGTTCACTTTACATAGATAAACCCCCTGTCTGTCCCAGACTCATGTTGGTCTTAAATGTTCGTATTAACCCTCTACATGATCCTGGGGTTTTTATTTCACGTCTGTGTCTGTAAATCAACATATGAACATTAATAACAGACACATCAGGTCCTTCTGTCCCCGACGTCGCTCCTTTAGCGTTAGCAACAGGTTTGATTGACAGTGAAAATGGTCGTTTTAGTTAACTCTGTAATGACTGATTGATTGTCTTGTGTTCTCAGGGCTGCAGAACCCGATCGACGCCATGTTCCACCTTCAGCCGATCATGTTCCTCGGGCTGTTCCCTCTGTTCCTCTTCAACGAAGGTCTGACCCTGAAACTTTTATGTTTAAGGCAGAAGAGCAGGATCTGTACTTAACCATGTTTTAACTCAGTTTTCTCCCTCTCCTCCTCCTCCCCCTCTCTACTACTCCTCCTCCCCCTCCCTCCTCTCCTCCTCCCCTCCCTCCCCTCCTCCTCTCTCCTCTCCTCTCCTCTCCTCCTCTCTCCTCTCTCCTCTCCTCCTCTCCTCTCCCTCTCCTCCCTCCTCCTCCCTCCTCCCTCCTCCTCCTCCCTCCCTCTCCTCCTCCCTCCTCCCTCCTCCTCTCCCCTCTCTCCTCCTCCTCCTCCCTCTCCTCCTCCCTCCTCTCCTCCTCCCTCTCCTCCCCTCCTCCTCTCCCTCCTCTCCTCCTCCTCTCTCCTCCTCCTCTCCTCTCCTCCTCCCTCCTCTCCTCCCTCTCCTCCTCTCTCCTCCCCTCCTCTCCTCCTCCCTCTCCTCTCCTCCTCTCCTCCTCTCTCCAGCTGTGAGCCTGAGCAGTTCTTCTCGGCTGTTCCGTGTGACTCACGTGTCCCCCCTGCTGCTGTCCTCCTCCTCTCTCTCTCTGTGGGGGGGCTTCTTGCCTTCGGTCTGGGGTTCTCAGAGTTCCTGCTGGTTTCTCGGACGTCCAGCCTCACGCTCTCCATCTCAGGGATCTTTAAGGTGACCCCACGTGACCCCACCTGACCCCGTGTGACCCCACCTGACCGCCGTGACCCCACCTGACTCCACCTGACCCCACGTGACGTGACCCACCTGACCCCACCTGACCGCCGTGACCCCACCTGACCCCACGTGACCCCACCTGACCGCCATGACCCCACCTGACTCCACTCTGTTGTGTGTATATATATATATATATATATATATATATATATATATATATATATATATATATATATATATATATATATATATATATATATATATATATAATTTATATTTATAGGAGGTGTGCACTCTGCTGTGTGTATATAATATATATATTTATAGGAGGTGTGCGCACCTGCTGTGTATATAAACAACATATATATATTTATAGGAGGAGGTGTGCACTCTGCTGTGTGTATATAAAAACACACATATATATATATATATATATATATATATATATATATTTGTAGGAGGTGTGCACTCTGCTGTGTGTATAACACATATATATATACACATATATATTTATAGGAGGTGTGCACTCTGCTGTGTGTATATAACACATATATATATATATATATATATATATATATATATATATATATATATTTGTAGGAGGTGTGCACTCTGCTGTGTGTATAACACATATATATAACACATATATATTTATAGGAGGTGTGCACTCTGCTGTGTGTATATAACACATATATATATTATATATTTGTAGGAGGTGTGCACTCTGCTGTGTGTATATAACACATATATATATATATATATATATATATATATATATATATATATATATTTGTAGGAGGTGTGCACTCTGCTGTGTGTATAACACATATATATATATATTTGTAGGAGGTGTGCACTCTGCTGTGTGTATATAACACATATATATATATATATTTGTAGGAGGTGTGCACTCTGCTGTGTGTATATAACACATATATATATATTTGTAGGAGGTGTGCACTCTGCTGTGTGTATATAACACATATATATATATATATATTTATAGGAGGTGTGCACTCTGCTGTGTGTATATAACATATATATATATATAACACATATATTTATAGGAGGTGTGCACTCTGCTGTGTGTATATAACACATATATATATATATATATATTTATAGGAGGTGTGCACTCTGCTGTGTGTATATAACATATATATATATATATAACACATATACTTATAGGAGGTGTGCACTCTGCTGTGTGTATATACACACATATATATATATATATATATATATACTTATAGGAGGTGTGCACTCTGCTGTGTGTATATAACACATATATATATATATATATATATACTTATAGGAGGTGTGCACTCTGCTGTGTGTATATAACACATATATATATATATAACACATATATACTTATAGGAGGTGTGCACTCTGCTGTGTGTATATAACACATATATATATATATAACACATATATACTTATAGGAGGTGTGCACTCTGCTGCTGGCGGCGCGCCTCATGGGGGATCAGATGAGTTCTGTGAACTGGCTCGGCTTCGCTGTTTGTCTCAGCGGCATCTCTCTGCACGTCGCCCTCAAGGTTTACTACTCCAAGAGTGAGTCTCAAATAAGATTATATCACTCCATAAGACTCGAGACTCACCCCGTGAGACTCACCCCAGACTCACTCCAAACTCACCAAAAACTCACCCCAGACTCACTAAAAACTCACCCCAGACTCACCCCAGACTCACCCCAGACTCACCCCAGACTCACCCCAGACTCACCCCAGACTCACCCCAGACTCACCCCAAACTCACCCCAAACTCACCCCAAACTCACCCCAGACTCACTCCAGACTCACTCCAGACTCACTCCAGACTCACTCCAGACTCACTCCAGACTCACTCCAGACTCACTCCAGACTCATCCCAGACTCACCCCAGACTCACTAAAAACTCACCCCAGACTCACTCCACACTCTCTCTCCCTCTCTTTCCCTCTCACTCTCTCAGATAAAGGAGTGTCCGTGCGACAGTTGAGCAGCAGGAGTCCAGAGCTGGAGCTGCCTCTGCTGCAGAGCAGAGAACAAACCAACCAACTGGACTGTGACGAAGACTACAGCGACAGAGAGGAAGAGATTACCACACACTGAGGAAGAGACCACCACACACTGAGGAAGAGACCACCACACACTGAGGAAGAGACCACCACACACTGAGGAAGAGACCACCACACACTGAGGCACAGACCACCACACACTGAGGAAGAGATTACCACACACTGAGGCAGAGACCACCACACACTGAGGAAGAGACCACCACACACTGAGGAAGAGACCACCACACTGAGGAAGAGACCACCACACACTGAGGAAGAGACCACCACACACTGAGGAAGAGACCACCACAGACTGAGGAAGAGACCACCACACACTGAGGCAGAGACCACCACAGACTGAGGAAGAGACCACCACACACTGAGGAAGAGACCACCACACACTGAGGAAGAGACCACCACACACTGAGGAAGAGACCACCACACACTGAGGCACAGACCACCACACACTGAGGAAGAGAGACCACCACACACTGAGGCAGAGACCACCACAGACTGAGGAAGAGACCACCACACACTGAGGAAGAGACCACCACACACTGAGGAAGAGACCACCACACACTGAGGAAGAGACCACCACACACTGAGGCAGAGACCACCACACACTGAGACCAGAGACCACCACACACTGAGAGAGACCACCACACACTGAGGCAGAGACACACACACTGAGGAAGAGACCACACACACTGAGGAAAGAGACCACCACACACTGAGGAAGAGGAGACCACCACACACTGAGGAAGAGACCACCACACACTGAGGCAAGAGACCACCACACACTGAGGCAAGAGACCAGACCACCACTGACTGAGGAAGAGGAGACCACCACACACTGAGGAACACACTGAGACCACCACCACACACTGAGGAAGAGGAGACCACCACACACTGAGGAAGAGACCACCACACACTGAGGAAGAGACCACCACACACTGAGGAAGAGACCACCACACACTGAGGAAGAGACGAGGAGAGGGAGGAGGAGAGGGAGGAGCTGTTACTTAGTGTGTGTGTCTCCCTCTGCTGGTGACTGTGGGGATTGACCTGAAGTTTGCACAAACTCAGAATTTTCACTTTGAGCTCCATTTTAAATCCCAGACTGGAACCGAACTCCACTGAGTCCCGACCCGGGGCCCGACCCGGGGCCCGACCCGGGGCCCGACCCGGGGCCCGACCCGGGGCCCGACCCGGGCCCGACCCGGGCCCGACCCGGGGCCCGACCCGGGGCCTCTCCGACATCAAAGGGACCGAGTCAAACGCCTGATCTAAAGTCTCTGTGCCTGATTTTTACTGTTTAAAATGAGAAAAACTGAACTAGTTCAGGTTAAATGGTTTAGTTCTCTGTGTAAACCCTCAGTCGTCCAGGTCTGATCCATAGCAAAACGAAGTTCAAATCTGTCAACCGGACAAATCGTTGTAGGAGTGAAGACGTTTCGCTGCTCATCCAAGCCGCTTCTTCAGTTCTGATCAGATGCTGGTGAACACTGCCTTATATCTATCTCCAGGGGCTAACTCTCCCTGGAGATAGATATAAGGCAGTGTTATTAAATGGTTTAGAGTGATCCAACATTATTCCTCATTTACCTCAACTGGGACTAAACCGGGACTAAACCGGGACTTAACCGGGACTTAACCGGGACTAAACCGGGACTAAACTGGGACTAAACTGGGACTAAACCGGGACTTAACCGGGACTTAACCGGGACTAAACCGGGACTAAACTGGGACTAAACCGGGACTTAACCGGGACTTAACCGGGACTAAACCAGGACTAAACTGGGACCCGTCCACGACATTCCAGTGAAATTATGATTAATTTTTCCCAGATTTTTAATAATTTACAAAACCTGTGAAAGAGCTGCAAGATTTTTCACAATCAAATCTGAACTTTTACATCTGTCAGCCCTCAAAGTCTATGATGTCACTGTGTCAGATGCCCTCCCTGTGTCAGATTGAGTCAGATGCCCTCCCTGTGTCAGATTGAGTCAGATGCCCTCCCTGTGTCTGATTGAGTCAGATGCCCTCCCTGTGTCAGATTGAGTCAGATGCCCTCCCTGTGTCTGACCTATGAACCTGTTTGTAACTTTTATAACTTTTTCCAGTTGTTTTTGGGACTCTCGCTCAGTCCTGCAGAGCTGTCGGCTTAAACCAAAGTGTTTACTGTTTTGTGCCCCTGAGCAAGACACTTCACAGTCCTGTCCCGCTGCAGAAACGAGGTGCAGTCTGTGTGACAGGGCATCTGGCTCAAAGCGTAGCACCTTAGACGGGCTCCCTGTGGCGCCCTCTGGTGGACAGTAACAGATGAGTCATGTTATAAAAGTGAACTGTACAGAAATAAAGGGCTAAATGTGTGAATGTGTCACTGTGATGTCACTGTGATGTCACTGTGATGTCACTGTGATGTCACTGTGATGTCACTGTGATGTCACTGTGATGTCACCGTGATGTCACCGTGATGTCACAGTGATGTCACCGTGATGTCACCGTGATGTCACCGTGATGTCACCGTGATGTCACCGTGATGTCACTGTGATGTCACTGTGATGTCACAGTGATGTCACTCTGATGTCACTCTGATGTCACTCTGATGTCACTGTGATGTCACTGTGATGTCACAGTGATGTCACTCTGATGTCACTCTGATGTCACTGTGATGTCACTCGTGTAAAAACCAAAACAAAGGGCTCGGTCTGAAAATGGAATTGATTGTAAAGTATTGTAAAAAATAAAATATTTTGATTTTTATGAATTAAAATCTACATTTGAATCATATGGAGCCATTTTAAGTCATTTTTTTTCTTCATTTTTTGAGTCGTTTCAATGAGAACAGCTTCAATTATTTCAAATCAATGTATTTTTGTAGAGAAAAGGCTGATTTAAAGCTGTAGTATGTAACATTCCTGGGGGAGGGTCCGTCACCTTCTGGTCTCACGGACATGGAAACGGTTGGACGGGAATGTTCCACAGTATGGCATTAAACATATCATTACATTTACTCAAGCTCAGACGCTTTGCTCTAAATGCCTTAAAAACGGGTTCCGTGTGTGTGGGGTCGCCTCTCCACAGATCTGACCTGTCACTTGGTAGCGTCATCTGTCTGTTTTCATGGAGACGGGTGCATTTGCTGCCATACTGTGGAACACACGAGAGAACAGCCCCGAACACACGAGAGAACGGCCCCGAACACACGAAAGAACGGCCCCGAACACACAAGAACGGCCCCGAACACACGAGAGAACGGCCCCGAACACACGAAAGAACAGCCCCGAACACACGAGAGAACAGCCCCGAACACACGAGAACAGCCCCGAACACACGAGAACAGCCCCGAACACACAAGAGAACAGCCCCGAACACACGAGGACAGCCCCGAACACACGAGAGAACGGCCCCGAACACACGAGAACAGCCCCGAACACACGAGAGAACAGCCCCGAACACACGAGAACAGCCCCGACACACACGAGAGAACGGCCCCGAACACACGAGAGAACGGCCCCGAACACACGAGAGAACGGCCCCGAACACACGAGAGAACGGCCCCGAACACACGAGAGAGAACGCCCCCGAACACACGAAAGAACGGCCCCCGAACACACAAGAACGGCCCGAAACACACACGAGAGAACGGCCCCGAACACACGAAAGAACAGCCCCGAACACACGAGAGAACAGCCCCGAACGAACGAGAACAGCCCCGAGAACACAGCCCCGAACACACGAGAACAGCCCCGAACACACGAGAACAGCCCCGAACACACGAGAACAGCCCCGAACACACGAGAGAACAGCCCCGAACACACGAGAGAACAGGCCCGAACACACACGAGAGAACGGCCCCGAACACACGAGAGAACGGCCCCGAACACACGAAAGAAGCCCCGAACACACGAGAGAACAGCCCCGAACACACACGAGAGAACAGCCCCGAACACACGAGAGAACAGCCCCGAACACACGAGAACAGCCCCGAACACACGAGAACAGCCCCGAACACACGAGAACAGCCCCGAACACACGAGAGAAGAACGGCCCCGAACACACGAGAGAACGGCCCCGAACACACGAGAGAGAACGGCCCCGAACACACGAGAGAACGGCCCCGAAACACACGAAAGAACGGCCCCGAACACACAAGAACGGCCCCGAACACACGAGAGAACGGCCCCGAACACACGAAAGAACAGCCCCGAACACACGAGAGAGAACAGCCCCGAAACACACGAGAACAGCCCCCCGAACACACACGAGAACAGCCCCGAACACACGAGAACAGCCCCGAACACACACGAGAACAGCCCCGAACACACGAGAACAGCCCCGAAACACACGAGAGAACGGCCCCCGAACACACGAGAACGGCCCCGAACACACGAGAGAACGGCCCCGAACACACGAGAACAGCCCCGAACACGAACAGCCCCGAACACACGAGAACAGCCCCGAACACACGAGAGAACAGCCCCGAACACACGACGAGAGAACGCCCCGAACACACGAGAGAACGGCCCCGAACACACGAGAACAGCCCCGAACACGAACAGCCCCGAACACACGAGAACAGCCCCGAACACACGAGAGAACAGCCCCGAACACACGAGAGAACAGCCCCGAACACACGAGAGAACAGCCCCGAACACACGAGAGAACAGCCCCGAACACACGAGAACGGCCCCGAACACACGAGAACGGCCCCGAACACACGAGAGAACGGCCCCGAACACACGAGAGAACGCCCCGAACACACGAGAGAACGGCCCCGAACACACGAGAGAACGGCCCCGAACACACGAGAGAACGGCCCCGAACACACGAGAGAACGGCCCCGAACACACGAGAGAACGGCCCCGAACACACGAGAGAACGGCCCCGAACACACGAGAGAACGGCCCCGAACACACGAGAGAACGGCCCCGAACACACGAGAGAACGCCCCGAACACACGAGAGAACGGCCCCGAACACACGAAAGAACGGCCCCGAACACACGAGAGAACAGCCCCGAACACACGAGAACGGCCCCGAACACACGAGAGAACGGCCCCGAAACACACGAAAGAACGGCCCCCGAACACACGAGAGAACGGCCCCGAACACACGAGAACGGCCCCGAACACACGAGAGAACGGCCCCGAACACACGAGAGAACGGCCCCGAACACACGAGAGAACGGCCCCGAACACACGAAAGAACGGCCCCGAACACACAAGAACGGCCCCGAACACACGAGAGAACGGCCCCGAACACACGAAAGAACAGCCCCGAACACACGAGAGAACAGCCCCGAACACACGAGAACAGCCCCGAACACACGAGAACACACGAACAGCCCCCCGAACACACAAGAGAACAGCCCCGAACACACGAGGACAGCCCCGAACACACGAGAGAACGGCCCCGAACACACGAGAACGGCCCGAACACACGAGAGAACGGCCCCGAACACACACGAGAGAACGGCCCCGAACACACACGAGAGAACGGCCCCGAAACACACGAAAGAACGGCCCCGAACACACACGAGAGAACAGCCCCGAACACACAAGAACAGCCCCGAAACACACGAGAGAACGGCCCCGAACACACAAGAACGGCCCCGAACACACGAGAGAACAGCCCCGAACACACGACGAGAGAACAGCCCCGAACACACGAGAACAGCCCCACGAAAACACACGAGAACAGCCCCGAACACACGAGAACAGCCCCGAACACACGAGAACAGCCCCGACAACACACGAGAACAGCCCCGAACACACGAGAACAGCCCCGAACACACGAGAGAACAGCCCCGAACACACGAGAACAGCCCCGAACACACAAGAGAACAGCCCCGAACACACGAGGACAGCCCCGAACACACGAGAGAACGGCCCCGAACACACGAGAGAGAACGGCCCCGAACACACGAGAGAACGGCCCCCCGAAACACACGAGAGAACGGCCCCGAACACACGAGAGAACGGCCCCGAACACACGAGAGAACAGCCCCGAACACACACGAAAGAACAGCCCCGAACACACGAGAGAACAGCCCCGAACACACGAGAACAGCCCCGAACACACGAGAACAGCCCCGAACACACGAGAGAACGGCCCCGAACACACACGAGAGAACGGCCCCGAACACACGAGAGAACGGCCCCGAACACACGAGAGAACGGCCCCGAACACACGAGAGAACGGCCCCGAACACACGAGAGAACGGCCCCGAAACACACGAGAGAACGGCCCCGAACACACGAGAGAACGGCCCCGAATACACGAGAAGAACGGCCCCGAACACACACAGAACGGCCCCGAACACACGAGAACAGCCCCGAACACACGAGAACGGCCCCGAACGAACACACGAGAGAACAGCCCCCGAACACACGAGAACAGCCCCGAACACACGAGAGAACAGCCCCGAACACACGAGAACAGCCCCCGAACACACGAGAACAGCCCCGAACACACGACGAGAACAGCCCCGAACACACACGAGAGAACAGCCCGAACACACAAGAGAACTGCCCCGAACACACGAGGACAGCCCCGAACACACGAGAGAACGGCCCCGAACACACGAGAACGGCCCCGAACACACGAGAGAACGGCCCCGAACACACGAGAGAACAGCCCGACACACGAGAGAACGGCCCCGAACACACGACGAGAGAACGGCCCCGAACACACGAGAGAACGGCCCCGAAGACACACGAGAACGGCCCGAACACACGACGAGAAGAACGAGAGAACAGCCCCGAACACACGAGAGAACAGCCCCGAACACACCCCGAACACACGAGAACAGCCCCGAACACACGAGAACGGCCCCGAACACACGAGAGAACGGCCCCGAACACACGAGAGAACGGCCCCGAACACACGAGAGAACGGCCCCGAACACACAAGAGAACAGCACTGAACAGTTAATTTAGAAAAAAAGTTTAAATATAAGTTAAATCATCAAAACCACGTTTGAGTTACTCTTTATTATTCGTCTGTAACATTTCCAAAGCTCAAAATGCTCAGTTCCACTTTGTGATGTCAGTGCACTGAAAACTCCAGGACTGAAATGATCCAGATGATTCTAGTGAAGGTGGAGTTTAAAAACACAGTGGAGCACTTCCTGTATCACCACATGATGACATCACAAGGTGGAACAGAGTGTTTTCAGTTTGAGAGAAGAACTCAGCCTAAATCTGCAGGTCTGTGTGAGGATCAGAGTGGTGCATTATGGGAGTGTTTTTGGTGTTTAGTTTTAAATGTTGTTGTGAGTTTTGATGGTGTTTCTGGCTCTTTAAGTCTCTGACTCTGACTCTGACTCTGACTCTGACTCTGTCTGATGTAAATGTTTTAAGTCTGACTCTGACTCTGACTCTGACTCTCTCTGATGTAAATGTTTTAAGTCTGACTCTGACTCTCTGATGTAAATGTTTTAAGTCTGACTCTGACTCTCTCTGATGCTCAGGTTCAGATCCTGGTTCATGTCTGGACACAGTTTGATATAAATCTCATGATCAAAGTCGTGGCTGCTCCTGTTTCACTGACGCTGCAAAAAACATTTCATTAAAAACTGAAGCGTTGACAGTTTTTTATTTTCACTTCGACTCTGACGACGTGTGAGACCTGAGACATGAGACCTGAGACATGAGACATGAGACCTAAGACATGAGACCTGAGACATGAGACCTGAGACATGAGACCTGAGACATGAGACCTGAGACATGAGACATGAGACCTGAGACATGAGACCTGAGACATGAGACCTGAGACCTGAGACATGAGACCTGAGACCTGAGACCTGAGACCTGAGACCTGAGACCTGAGACCTGAGACCTGAGACCTGAGACATGAGACCTGAGACCTGAGACCTGAGACCTGAGACATGAGACATGAGACATGAGACCTGAGACATGAGACCTGAGACATGAGACCTGAGACCTGAGACATGAGACCTGAGACATGAGACATGAGACCTGAGACATGAGACATGAGACATGAGACATGAGACCTGAGACATGAGACCTGAGACCTGAGACATGAGACCTGAGACCTGAGACCTGAGACATGAGACCTGAGACATGAGACATGAGACCTGAGACATGAGACCTGAGACATGAGACATGAGACCTGAGACATGAGACCTGAGACATGAGACCTGAGACCTGAGACCTGAGACATGAGACATGAGACCTGAGACATGAGACCTGAGACCTGAGACATGAGACCTGAGACCTGAGGCCTGAGACCTGAGACATGAGACCTGAGACATGAGACCTGAGACCTGAGACATGAGACATGAGACCTGAGACATGAGACCTGAGACATGAGACCTGAGACCTGAGACATGAGACCTGAGACCTGAGACATGAGACATGAGACCTGAGACATGGGACATGAGACATGAGACATGAGACCTGAGACCTGAGACATGAGACCTGAGACATGAGACATGAGACCTGAGACATGAGACCTGAGACATGAGACCTGAGACCTGAGACCTGAGACCTGAGACTGAGACCTGAGACCTGAGACCTGAGACCTGAGACCTGAGACCTGAGACCTGAGACCTGAGACATGAGACATGAGACCTGAGACCTGAGACCTGAGACCTGAGACATGAGACATGAGACCTGAGACATGAGACCTGAGACCTGAGACCTGAGACCTGAGATGAGACCTGAGACATGAGACATGAGACCTGAGACTGAGACCTGAGACATGAGACATGAGACATGAGACCTGAGACATGAGACCTGAGACCTGAGACATGAGACCTGAGACCTGAGACCTGAGACCTGAGACCTGAGACATGAGACATGAGACCTGAGACATGAGACCTGAGACATGAGACATGAGACCTGAGACATGAGACCTGAGACTGAGACCTGAGACCTGAGACCTGAGACCTGAGACATGAGACCTGAGACTGAGACCTGAGACCTGAGACATGAGACCTGAGACCTGAGACCTGAGACCTGAGACCTGAGCCTGAGACTGAGACATGAGACCTGAGACATGAGACCTGAGACCTGAGACCTGAGACATGAGACCTGAGACCTGAGACCTGAGACCTGAGACCTGAGACCTGAGACCTGAGACATGAGACTGAGACATGAGACATGAGACTGAGACCTGAGACATGAGACATGAGACATGAGACATGAGACCTGAGACCTGAGACCTGAGACCTGAGACCTGAGACATGAGACCTGAGACCTGAGACCTGAGACATGAGACCTGAGACATGAGACCTGAGACCTGAGACATGAGACCTGAGACCTGAGACCTGAGACATGAGACCTGAGACCTGAGACATGAGACATGAGACCTGAGACCTGAGACCTGAGACCTGATGAGACCTGAGACCTGAGACATGAGACCTGAGACCTGAGAGAGACATGAGACCTGAGACCTGAGACCTGAGACATGAGACCTGAGACCTGAGACCTGAGACCTGAGACATGAGACCTGAGACCTGAGACCATGAGACCTGAGACCTGAGACCTGAGACCTGAGACCTGAGACCTGAGACATGAGACCTGAGACATGAGACCTGAGACATGAGACCTGAGACATGAGACCTGAGACCTGAGACATGAGACCTGAGACCTGAGACCTGAGACCTGAGACTGAGACCTGAGACCTGAGACTGAGACATGAGACATGAGACATGAGACATGAGACCTGAGACCTGAGACCTGAGACATGAGACCTGAGACATGAGACATGAGACCTGAGACATGAGACCTGAGACCTGAGACCTGAGACATGAGACCTGAGACCTGAGACCTGAGACCTGAGACCTGAGACCTGAGACATGAGACCTGAGACATGAGACATGAGACCTGAGACCTGAGACCTGAGACATGAGACCTGAGACATGAGACATGAGACCTGAGACCTGAGACATGAGACCTGAGACCTGAGACATGAGACCTGAGACATGAGACATGAGACCTGAGACCTGAGACCTGAGACATGAGACATGAGACCTGAGACATGAGACCTGAGACCATGAGACCTGAGACCTGAGACATGAGACCTGAGACCTGAGACTGAGACCTGAGACCTGAGACATGAGACATGAGACCTGAGACCTGAGACCTGAGACATGAGACCTGAGACCTGAGACATGAGACCTGAGACCTGAGACCTGAGACATGAGACATGAGACCTGAGACCTGAGACCTGAGACCTGAGACCTGAGACCTGAGACATGAGACATGAGACATGAGACATGAGACCTGAGACCTGAGACCTGAGACCTGAGACATGAGACCTGAGACCTGAGACATGAGACATTAGACCTGAGACATGAGACCTGAGACATGAGACATGAGACCTGAGACCTGAGACCTGAGACATGAGACCTGAGACATGAGACCTGAGCCATGAGACCTGAGACCTGAGACATGAGACCTGAGACCTGAGACCTGAGACCTGAGACATGAGACCTGAGACCTGAGACCTGAGACCTGAGACATGAGACCTGAGACATGAGACATGAGACCTGAGACCTGAGACATGAGACCTGAGACCTGAGACCTGAGACCTGAGACATGAGACATGAGACCTGAGACCTGAGACCTGAGACATGAGACCTGAGACATGAGACATGAGACCTGAGACCTGAGACCTGAGACATGAGACCTGAGACATGAGACATGAGACATGAGACCTGAGACATGAGACCTGAGACCTGAGACATGAGACCTGAGACATGAGACATTGAGAGACCTGAGACCTGAGACCTGAGACCTGAGACCTGAGACCTGAGACCTGAGACATGAGACCTGAGACCTGAGACCTGAGACCTGAGACCTGAGAGACATGAGACATGAGACCTGAGACCTGAGACATGAGACCTGAGACATGAGACATGAGGCCTGAGACCTGAGACATGAGACATGAGAACTGAGACATGAGACATGAGGCCTGAGACCTGAGACCTGAGGCCTGAGACATGAGACCTGAGACATGAGACATGAGACCTGAGACATGAGGCCTGAGACATGAGACATGAGACCTGAGGCATGAGACCTGAGACATGAGACCTGAGACCTGAGACATGAGACCTGAGACATGAGACCTGAGACCTGAGACCTGAGACCTGAGACCTGAGACATGACCTGAGACCTGAGACCTGAGACCTGAGACCTGAGACATGAGACATGAGACCTGAGACCTGAGACCTGAGACCTGAGACCTGAGACCTGAGACATGAGACCTGAGACATGAGGCCTGAGACCTGAGACATGAGACCTGAGACATGAGACATGAGACATGAGGCCTGAGACCTGAGACATGAGACATGAGACCTGAGACATGAGACATGAGGCCTGAGACCTGAGACCTGAGACCTGAGACATGAGACTGAGACCTGAGACCTGAGACCTGAGACATGAGGCCTGAGACATGAGACATGAGACCTGAGACCATGAGACCTGAGACATGAGACCTGAGACATGAGACCTGAGACATGAGACCTGAGACCTGAGACATGAGACATGAGACCTGAGACCTGAGACATGAGACCTGAGACCTGAGACATGAGACATGAGACCTGAGACCTGAGACCTGAGGCCTGAGACATGAGACCTGAGACATGAGACATGAGACATGAGACCTGAGACATGAGGCCTGAGACATGAGACATGAGACCTGAGGCATGAGACCTGAGACATGAGACCTGAGACATGAGGCCTGAGACATGAGACCTGAGACCTGAGACATGAGACCTGAGACCTGAGACCTGAGACATGAGACCTGAGGCCTGAGACCTGAGACATGAGACATGAGACCTGAGACCTGAGACCTGAGACCTGAGACCTGAGACATGAGACCTGAGACATGAGACCTGAGACCTGAGACCTGAGGACTGAGACCTGAGACATGAGACCTGAGACATGAGACTGAGACATGAGACCTGAGACCTGAGACTGAGACCTGAGACATGAGACCTGAGACATGAGACCTGAGACATGAGACCTGAGACCTGAGGACATGAGACCTGAGACCTGAGACATGAGACATGAGACTGAGACCTGAGACCTGAGACCTGAGACCTGAGACCTGAGACATGAGACATGAGACTGAGACCTGAGACATGAGACCTGAGACATGAGACCTGAGGCCATGAGACCTGAGACATGAGACATGAGACATGAGACCTGAGACATGAGACCTGAGACATGAAACATGAGACATGAGACCTGAGACATGAGACCTGAGACCTGAGACATGAGACCTGAGACCTGAGACCTGAGGCCTGAGACATGAGACCTGAGACTGAGACCTGAGACATGAGACATGAGACCTGAGACTGAGACCTGAGACCTGAGACCTGAGACCTGAGACCTGAGACATGAGACCTGAGACATGAGACCTGAGAGACATGAGACCTGAGACATGAGACCTGAGACCTGAGACCTGAGACCTGAGACATGATGAGACATGAGACCTGAGACATGAGACCTGAGACCTGAGACCTGAGACCTGAGACCTGAGACCTGAGACATGAGACCTGAGACCTGAGACCTGAGACCTGAGACCTGAGACCTGAGACTGAGACCTGAGACATGAGACCTGAGACCTGAGACATGAGACATGAGACCTGAGACTGAGACCTGAGACCTGAGACCTGAGACATGAGACCTGAGACCTGAGACCTGAGACCTGAGACCTGAGACATGAGACATGAGACCTGAGACCTGAGACTGAGACATGAGACCTGAGACCTGAGACCTGAGACATGAGACCTGAGACCTGAGACCTGAGACATGAGACCTGAGACCATGAGACCTGAGACCTGAGACCTGAGACCTGAGACCTGAGACATGAGACCTGAGACCATGAGACCTGAGACATGAGACATGAGACCTGAGACCTGAGACCTGAGACATGAGACCTGAGACATGAGACTGAGACATGAGACCTGAGACCTGAGACATGAGACCTGAGACATGAGACCTGAGACATGAGACCTGAGACCTGAGACCTGAGACCTGAGACCTGAGACATGAGACCTGAGACATGAGACCTGAGACCTGAGACCTGAGACATGAGACCTGAGACCTGAGACCTGAGACCTGAGACCTGAGACCTGAGACCTGAGACCTGAGTCCTGAGACCTGAGACCTGAGACCTGAGACCTGAGACCTGAGACATGAGACCTGAGACCTGAGACATGAGACCTGAGACATGAGACCTGAGACCTGAGACCTGAGACATGAGACCTGAGACATGAGACCTGAGACCTGAGACATGAGACCTGAGACATGAGACCTGAGACCTGAGACATGAGACATGAGACCTGAGACATGACATGAGACCTGAGACCTGAGACCTGAGACCTGAGACCTGAGACCTGAGACATGAGACCTGAGACCTGAGACATGAGACCTGAGACATGAGACATGAGACATGAGACCTGAGAGACCTGAGACCTGACCTGAGACCTGAGACTGAGACATGAGACATGAGACCTGAGACATGAGACCTGAGACCTGAGACCTGAGACATGAGACCTGAGACCTGAGACATGAGACATGAGACATGAGACCTGAGACCTGAGACATGAGACCTGAGACATGAGACCTGAGACATGAGACCTGAGACATGAGACCTGAGACCTGAGACATGAGACCTGAGACATGAGACCTGAGACCTGAGACCTGAGACCTGAGACATGAGACCTGAGACATGAGACCTGAGACATGAGACATGAGACCTGAGACCTGAGACATGAGACCTGAGACATGAGACATGAGACCTGAGACATGAGACCTGAGACCTGAGAGACTGAGACCTGAGACCTGAGACATGAGACATGAGACCTGAGACCTGAGACATGAGACATGAGACCTGAGACATGAGACCTGAGACATGAGACCTGAGACCTGAGACCTGAGACCTGAGACATGAGACCTGAGACCTGAGACATGAGACCTGAGACATGAGACATGAGACCTGAGACCTGAGACCTGAGACATGAGACATGAGACCTGAGACCTGAGACATGAGACCTGAGACATGAGACATGAGACCTGAGACCTGAGACATGAGACATGAGACCTGAGACATGAGACCTGAGACATGAGACCTGAGACCTGAGACATGAGACCTGAGACATGAGACTGAGACATGAGACCTGAGACCTGAGACATGAGACCTGAGACATGAGACATGAGACCTGAGACCTGAGACCTGAGACATGAGACCTGAGACATGAGACCTGAGACATGAGACCTAGACATGAGACCTGAGACATGAGACATGAGACATGAGACATGAGACCTGAGACATGAGACATGAGACCTGAGACCTGAGACCTGAGACCTGAGACCTGAGACCTGAGACCTGAGACCTGAGACCTGAGACATGAGACCTGAGACCTGAGACATGAGACCTGAGACCTGAGACCCTGACCTGAGACCTGAGACCTGAGACATGAGACCTGAGACATGAGACCTGAGACCTGAGACCTGAGACATGAGACCTGAGACCTGAGACCTGAGACCTGAGACCTGAGACCTGAGACTGAGACATGAGACTGAGACATGAGACCTGAGACCTGAGACCTGAGACATGAGACATGAGACTGAGACATGAGACCTGAGACCTGAGACATGAGACCTGAGACATGAGACATGAGACATGAGACCTGAGACATGAGACATGAGACATGAGACATGAGACATGAGACCTGAGAGACCTGAGACCTGAGACATGAGACCTGAGACATGAGACCTGAGACATGAGACATGAGACCTGAGACATGAGACCTGAGACCTGAGACATGAGACCTGAGACATGAGACATGAGACCTGAGACCTGAGACATGAGACATGAGACCTGAGACATGAGACCTGAGACATGAGACATGAGACCTGAGACCTGAGACCTGAGACATGAGACCTGAGACCTGAGACCTGAGACATGAGACCTGAGACATGAGACATGAGACCTGAGACCTGAGACCTGAGACCTGAGACATGAGACATGAGACCTGAGACCTGAGACATGAGACCTGAGACCTGAGACCATGAGACATGAGGCCTGAGACATGAGACCTGAGACCTGAGACATGAGACCTGAGACATGAGACATGAGACCTGAGACCTGAGGAGACATGCCTGAGACATGAGACATGAGACCTGAGACATGAGACATGAGACCTGAGACATGAGACCTGAGACATGAGACATGAGACATGAGACATGAGACTGAGACATGAGACTGAGACATGAGGCCTGAGACATGAGACATGAGACCTGAGACCTGAGACATGAGACCTGAGACATGAGACCTGAGACCTGAGACATGAGACCTGAGACCTGAGACCTGAGACATGAGACATGAGACCTGAGACCTGAGACCTGAGACATGAGACCTGAGACATGAGACCTGAGGCCTGAGACATGAGACCTGAGACATGAGACCTGAGACCTGAGACATGAGGCCTGAGACATGAGCCCTGAGACATGAGACCTGAGACATGAGGCCTGAGACATGAGACATGAGACCTGAGGCATGAGACCTGAGACCTGAGACCTGAGACATGAGACCTGAGACATGAGGCCTGAGACATGAGACCTGAGACCTGAGACATCAGACCTGAGACATGAGACATGAGACCTGAGACCTGAGACATGAGACCTGAGACCTGAGACATGAGACCTGAGGCCTGAGACCTGAGACATGAGACATGAGACATTAGACCTGAGACATGAGACCTGAGACCTGAGACATGAGACATGAGACCTGAGACATAAGACCTGAGACCTGAGACATGAGACCTGAGACCTGAGGCCTGAGACCTGAGACATGAGACCTGAGACATGAGACCTGAGACCTGAGACATGAGACATGAGACATGAGACATGAGACCTGAGACATAAGACCTGAGACCTGAGACATGAGGCCTGAGGCCTGAGATATGAGACATGAGACATGAGACCTGAGACATGAGACCTGAGACATAAGACCTGAGACATGAGACCTGAGACATGAGACATGAGACCTGAGACATGAGACCTGAGACCTGAGACCTGAGACCTGAGGCCTGAGACCTGAGACATGAGACATGAGACCTGAGACATGAGACCTGAGACCTGAGACCTGAGACATGAGGCCTGAGACATGAGACCTGAGACCTGAGGCATGAGACCTGAGACCTGAGACCTGAGACATGAGACCTGAGACATGAGGCATGAGGCCTGAGACATGAGACATGAGACCTGAGACATGAGACATGAGACCTGAGACATGAGACCTGAGACATGAGACCTGAGGCCTGAGACCTGAGACATGAGACATGAGACATTAGACCTGAGACATGAGACCTGAGACATGAGACATGAGACCTGAGACATGAGACCTGAGACCTGAGACATGAGACCTGAGGCCTGAGGCCTGAGACATGAGACATGAGACCTGAGACCTGAGACCTGAGACATGAGACCTGAGACCTGAGACATGAGACCTGAGACCTGAGACCTGAGACCTGAGACCTGAGAAAGAGACCTGAGACCTGAGACCTGAGACCTGAGACCTGAGACCTGAGACATGAGACCTGAGGCCTGAGACATGAGACATGAGACCTGAGACATGAGACCTGAGACCTGAGACATGAGACATGAGACCTGAGACATGAGACCTGAGACCTGAGACATGAGGCCTGAGGCCTGAGACCTGAGACATGAGACATGAGGCCTGAGGCCTGAGACCTGAGACCTGAGACATGAGACCTGAGACCTGAGACATGAGACCTGAGACATGAGACATGAGACATGAGACCTGAGGCATGAGACCTGAGACATGAGACCTGAGACATGAGACATGAGACCTGAGACCTGAGACCTGAGACATGAGACATGAGACCTGAGACATGAGACATGAGACCTGAGACCTGAGACATGAGACATGAGACATGAGACCTGAGACATGAGACATGAGACTTGAGACCTGAGACATGAGACATGAGACATGAGACCAGGGACCTGAGTTCTGAACTCATAAAGATCACACACAAATGTCCAAATATAACTCACCTCGGTTTCCTTGTTTCACTTTGTCGTTTTCTGGTTTTCATGGAGACAAACAGGTGACGCCATCGGCCCGAGTTACATGTCAGATCTGTGATTAATGCTGGACTGAAACGATCACCATGGAGACGAGCAGGTGGCAGTAGAAAAGTTCCAAAGTGCAGCTTTGATGCTCTGTCTGAGGTTTCAGACTGAAAGACGCTGAAGTCTGGCTCAGTTTTCATTTGTTTTTGTGTTTTCGTCTCAGACTCGTCTGGTTTCTCTGCTCATCTGAAGGTTGTCGGTTTGAATCCCACATACACATCACAGGTGGAGCAGTCAGATCCACTGCTGCTGTTGTGTCCTTGGGCAAGACACTTAACCCCCCCCCTCACCCCTGTAAAGCGCGGTGAGCCTGGGAGGAGGAAAAGCTCATATAAAATGTGACCTTTGACCCTGGCATGACCCTCAAGCAGGTCAAACTCAAAAACAGAAAGAAAAATGAAAAACACTCAGCGGAAACATGACGTCACCGCGTCTGGAGCCGGAGCCCCGCCTCCTCTCCCGGAGCCCCGCCTCCTCGAGCCGGAGCTCGTTTCCCCCGCGGAGGAGGCTTGGGTTTCACCGGGGAGAGGGAGGTCCTGACGGGGGGAGAGGGAGGTCCTGACGGGGAGAGGGAGGTCCTGACGCGGGCAGAGGGAGGTCCTGAGGCGGGCAGAGGGAGGTCCTGACGGGGGAGAGGGAGGTCCTGACGGGGGAGAGGGAGGTCCTGACGGGGGAGAGGGAGGTCCTGACGGGTCCTGACTCGGAGCTGGCGTCAGTCTCTCGGCACCGCGCGGAGAGTCACGAGGGAGCGAGCCGCGCGCAGCTGAACTCAGGTGAGTCTGGACCTGTGTGTTTACCTGTTCCTGAGTGTGCATGTACCTGAGTGTGCATGTACCTGAGTGTGCATGTACCTGAGTGTGCATGTACCTGAGTGTGCATGTACCTGTTCCTGAGTGTACCTGTTCCTGAGTGTGCATGTACCTGAGTGTGCATGTACCTGAGTGTGCATGTACCTGTTCCTGAGTG
Source organism: Periophthalmus modestus (assembly GCA_019594935.1). NCBI lineage: Eukaryota > Metazoa > Chordata > Actinopteri > Gobiiformes > Gobiidae > Periophthalmus > Periophthalmus modestus. Next base: position 317,119 of record JAIEZT010000025.1, read on the forward strand.
TGCATGTACCTGTTCCTGAGTGTGCATGTACCTGTTCCTGAGTGTGCATGTACCTGTACCTGAGTGTGCATGTACCTGAGTGTGTATGTACCTGAGTGTGTATGTACCTGAGTGTGCATGTACCTGAGTGTGCATGTACCTGTACCTGAGTGTGCATGTACCTGAGTGTGTATGTACCTGTACTGTACCTGTACCTGTACCTGAGTGTGCATGTACCTGTTCCTGAGTGTGCATGTTCCTGAGTGTGTATGTACCTGAGTGTGCATGTACCTGTTCCTGAGTGTGCATGTACCTGTACCTGAGTGTGTATGTACCTATACCTGAGTGTGCATGTACCTGAGTGTGCATGTACCTGTTCCTGAGTGTGCATGTACCTGTACCTGAGTGTGTATGTACCTGTACCTGAGTGTACATGTACCTGAGTGTGTATGTACCTGTACCTGAGTGTGCATGTACCTGAGTGTGCATGTACCTGAGTGTGCATGTACCTGAGTGTGCATGTACCTGAGTGTGCATGTACCTGTACTGTACTGTACTGTACCTGTACCTGAGTGTGCATGTACCTGTTCCTGAGTGTGCATGTACCTGAGTGTGCATGTACCTGTACTGTACCTGTACCTGAGTGTGCATGTACCTGTTCCTGAGTGTGTATGTACCTGAGTGTGCATGTACCTGTACTGTACCTGTACCTGAGTGTGCATGTACCTGTTGCTGAGTGTGCATGTACCTGAGTGTGCATGTACCTGAGTGTGTATGTCCGCGTCTGTGTGCAGGTCACGCACAGGGACGTGTTTGTCCGGGGCTGGTGAGAGTCTGTGAGAGGACAGAGAGGACAGAGTCTGTGAGAGGACAGAGTCTGTGAGGTGACAGAGAGGACAGAGTCTGTGAGGGGACAGAGTCTGTGAGAGGACAAAGTCTGTGAGGGGACAGAGAGGACAGAGTCTGTGAGGGGACAGAGTCTGTGAGAGGACAGTCTGTGAGGGGACAGAGTCTGTGAGAGGACAGAGAAGACAGAGTCTGTGAGAGGACAGAGTCTGTGAGAGGACAGAGAGGACAGAGTCTGTGAGGGGACAGAGAGGACAGAGTCTGTGAGGGGACAGAGTCTGTGAGGGGACAGAGTCTGTGAGGGGACAGAGTCTGTGAGGGGACAGAGAGGACAGAGTCTGTGAGGGGACAGGGAGGACAGAGTCTGTGAGGGGACAGAGAGGACATAGTCTGTGAGGGGACAGAATCTGTGAGAGGACAGAGTCTGTGAGAGGACAGAGAGGACAGAGTCTGTGAGGGGAAAGAGTCTGTGAGAGGACAGAGAGGACAGAGTCTGTGAGGGGACAGAGTCTGTGAGAGGACAGAGAGGACATAGTCTGTGAGGGGACAGAATCTGTGAGAGGACAGAGTCTGTGAGGGGACAGAGTCTGTGAGAGGACAGAGAGGACAGAGTCTGTGAGGGGACAGAGAGGACATAGTCTGTGAGGGGACAGAATCTGTGAGAGGACAGAGTCTGTGAGGGGACAGAGAGGACAGAGTCTGTGAGAGGACAGAGTCTGTGAGGGGACAGAGTCTGTGAGAGGACAGAGAGGACAGAGTCTGTGAGAGGACAGGCTCTGTCCTCTGTCTGATTCAGTCTCTAGTTCACAGACACAGGCTCAGGTCCAAGAGAAACTAAGTGTTTGGACACTGAGGACACTGAGGACACTGAAGACACTGAAGACACTGAGGACACTGAGGACACTGAGGACACTGAAGACACTGAGGACACTGAGGACACCTGAAAACTGAGTCTGAACTCAGGACTCAAAAGACAAAAGGCTCCAGGTCCTTTAGGAAACTTTAAAAGACTTAAATGTGCCATCATCAAACTGAGACGTCAGGGACAGTCTCCTAAGGGACAATATGTGTCTCTGAGGAGGACAGGAGGACATCTGACACAGAGACACAGGAGGACATGAGGACATCTGACACAGAGACACAGGAGGACATCTGACACAGAGACACAGGAGGACATGAGGACATCTGACACAGAGACACAGGAGGACATCTGACACAGAGACACACGAGGACATCTGACACAGAGACATCACCATCATCTGCTCTGATCCTGTCGTCTCAGTGACTCATTTTACTCTGGCTCCTCTGATTCCTCTGGCTCCTCTGGCTCCTCTTGTTCCTCTGATTCCTCTGATTCCTCTGATTCCTCTGGCTCCTCTGATTCCTCTGGCTCCTCTGGCTCCTCTGGCTCCTCTGATTCCTCTGGCTCCTCTGGCTCCTCTGGCTCCTCTGGCTCCTCTGATTCCTCTGGCTCCTCTGATTCCTCTGATTCCTCTGGCTCCTCTGATTCCTCTGGCTCCTCTGGCTCCTCTGATTCCGCTGATTCCTCTGGCTCCTCTGTTTCCTCTGGCTCCTCTGGCTCCTCTGATTCCGCTGATTCCTCTGGCTCCTCTGTTTCCTCTGGCTCCTCTGGCTCCTCTGTTTCCTCTGGCTCCTCTGGCTCCTCTGTTTCCTCTGGCTCCTCTGGCTCCTCTGATTCCTCTGATTCCTCTGATTCCTCTGGCTCCTCTGATTCCTCTGGCTCCTCTGGCTCCTCTGGCTCCTCTGATTCCTCTGGCTCCTCTGGCTCCTCTGGCTCCTCTGATTCCTCTGGCTCCTCTGGCTCCTCTGGCTCCTCTGGCTCCTCTGATTCCTCTGATTCCTCTGGCTCCTCTGATTCCTCTGATTCCTCTGGCTCCTCTGATTCCTCTGATTCCTCTGGCTCCTCTGGCTCCTCTGATTCCTCTGGCTCCTCTGATTCCTCTGGCTCCTCTGGCTCCTCTGGCTCCTCTGGCTCCTCCGCACATGATGACATCACAAGGTGGAACAGAGTGTTTTCAGTTTGAGAGAAGATCTCA
>JAIEZT010000025.1:325000-327500 GCA_019594935.1 Periophthalmus modestus
TAATGTCGTGTCGTGTGTGATGTTGTCGTGTTGTGTCGTGTCGTGTGTGATGTTGTGGTGTCGTGTGTGTGTGATGTTGTCGTGTCGTGTCTAATGTCGTGTCGTGTGTGATGTTGTCGTGTCGTGTGTGATGTTGTCGTGTCGTGTGTGATGTTGTGTCGTGTTGTGTCGTGTGTGATGTTGTCGTGTCGTGTGTGATGTTGTGTCGTGTTGTGTCGTGTCGTGTGTGATGTTGTCGTGTTGTGTCTAATGTCGTGTCGTGTGTGTTGTTGCGGTGAGATCTTCGTCACTAACAGTTCGTGTTTGTGGGTTAAAGGTCGTGTTGTGTCGTGTTGTGTCGTGTTGTGTCGTGTTGTGTCGTGTTGTGTCGTGTTGTGTCGTGTTGTGTTGTGTTTCCTGGAGTCTCGTGGGGCTGTAAACACCTGGTTTCTTTGATGAGCGGCTGAGGGGGCGGGGCGGGGCTCTGTGTTAATGACAGCTCTGTGGGGGCGGGGCTCTGTCTTAATGACAGCTCTGTGGGGGTCGTTAGCCGTTAGCCGTTAGCGCAGGTCTCTAATATGGCCTCTGTGAAGGGACAGAGGGGCCGAGGTTCCCGTGAGAAACAGACACAGAAAACACTTCAGACAGAAGGTGAAGAGCTGAGAGACATTCAGAAAACTCAGAGACACAAACGTCCACAGAGCACGTCCTCTGACTCCTCGTCTCTACATCCACTCAGCTCAGGTCATGAAAGAAAAATAACGTCTCTGACTCGATGAACGTTTTTATCAGGACAGGTCTAGTTCTGCACTTTTTCAGTCGCATTAGTTTGTTCTAGGCGCCATTTTGAGGACTTTTGGATGAGAGCTTTGATACTTTTCTCAAACAGCCTCCCTGGGCCGCAGTGAGGCCCAGCTCCTGGTCCACCCTGGGCCGCAGCGAGGCCCAACTCCTGGGCCACCCCGGGCCGCAGCGAGGCCCAACTCCTGGGCCACCCCGGGCCGCAGCGAGGCCCAACTCCTGGGCCACCCTGGGCCGCAGCGAGGCCCAACTCCTGGGCCACCCCGGGCCGCAGCGAGGCCCAACTCCTGGGCCACCCTGGGCCGCAGCGAGGCCCAACTCCTGGGCCACACAGTGTTTCTTTGTTCTGTTCTGTTCTGTTCTGTTTTTTTGTCACAGCCTCGTGTTTCTTCTGTTTCACATTGTTCCATTTTGTCTTTTTGTTTGTTCATGTTGTGTCTTTGTGTTTTTGTGTTTTACACTTTTATACATCACCTCTGCTCTCTCCATGTTTTCAGGTGACGATGCCTCCGTCCTGCTCCTCCTGCTCCTCCTCCTCCTCCTCCTCCTGCTCCTCCTCCTCCTCGCACAGACTCCTCCTCCTCTCTGCTCTGCTGCTGCTGTTCTCTGGAGTCTGTGGACAAGGTAAAACAACAGTCACACAACACAAGTCACACAACATTATAACAAAACACAACATTATAACAAAACAAACATTATAACAAAAACAATAACAAACACAACATTATAACAAAACACAACATTATAACAAAACACAACATTATAACATTAAAACAAAACACAACATTATATTAACAAAACATTATAACAACAACATTATAACAAAACACAACATTATAACAAAACACAACATTATAACAAAACACAACATTATAACAAAACACAACATTATAACAAAACACAACATTATAACAAAACACAACATTATAACAAAACACAACATTATAACAAAACACAACATTATAACAAAACACAACATTATATCACCGGCCTGGTTTGCTCCTGGTTTAGTTCTTAAACAAAGAGTTAGTCCGTGTTTAGTCCGTGTTTAGTCCGTGTTTAGTCCGTGTTTAGTCCGTGTTTAGTCCGTGTTTAGTCCGTGTTTAGTCCGTGTTTAGTCCGTGTTTAGTCCGTGTTTAGTCCCGGTCGAGTTCCGGTCGGGTCCTGTTTTAGTCCGTGTTTAGTCCGTGTTTAGTCCCGGTCGAGTTCCGGTCGGGTCCTGTTTTAGTCCGTGTTTAGTCCGTGTTTAGTCCGGTCGAGTTCCGGTCGGTAGTCCGGTTTAGTCCGGGTCCTGTGTTTAGTCCGTGTTTAGTCCGTGTTTAGTCCCGGTCGAGTTCCGGTCGGGTCCTGTTTTAGTCCGTGTTTAGTCCGTGTTTAGTCCGTGTTTAGTCCGTGTTTAGTCCCGGTCGAGTTCCGGTCGGGTCCTGTTTTAGTCCGTGTTTAGTCCGTGTTTAGTCGTGTTTTAGTCCCGGTCGAGTTTCGGGTCCTGTTTTAGTCCGTGTTTTAGTCGTGTTTAGTTTAGGTCGAGTTCCGGTCGGGTCCTGTTTAGTCCGTGTTTAGTCCGTTTTAGTCCGTGTCGAGTTCCGTCGTGTTTAGTCCGTGTTTAGTCCGTGTTTAGTCCCGGTCGAGTCCGGTCGTCGGGTCCTGTTTTAGTCCGTGTTTAGTCCGTGTGTTAGTCCGTGTGTTTAGTCCGTGTTTAGTCCGTGTCGAGTCGAGTTCC